>JASANB010001110.1:0-195383 GCA_030248155.1 Sabatieria punctata
GCAGACGGGAGTGGACCACCGACAGCGCCTGCCGTCACCGCACTGCCGGTGGGGTCCCCAGAGATTATGAAGCCCCTTTGCTGGGTACCGGGGCATTGCGAGATTTCTCCTTCCATAAAAGAGAAAGTTTCGCCGTCCGACGTTGGTACCGGGTGCCCAAGCGGGGCGCCCGGCTCCAGGGGACACCGCGAGGAGGTGTCGGTACGACTTGCAGGTCATCAAAAGGATGACCCGCCATTTGTCCCCCAGTAGATGGCATTCTATTGATACTATCATAGTCGCTTATCTATGAAAAACGGTTTTTCCATTTCTGATTTTCTATTGTTTGTTGATGCAAAACGCGAAAAGTAAACGTGACCTGATAAAAAGACGATTTTGATACTGATTCGCAGCTTTGAAAGCTTGGGAAGATCTGGAAAAGTGTTTGTTGATCTCAATCAGGTTACTGATCAAATTTCCAGCTCGTCTTCCCTGGAGAAATAACTTTCTATTTAGTTAACTAAATCTCATACTGAACGATCACGTACACTGCTTTAGCATTTACTTTTGGACTTCATGCGTTTAAAGGAAAGTACAGTTTTGGAATCACCTGAAAAATTAGGTCTTGGGTATTATTTGTAATCAGTAATTGATATAGTGTTTTTTATTCTGACTGCTACCGTATACAGGGTGTCCCAAAGATGATAACATTTCTTTTTGCTGCAATTTCCGCAAATTTTGACCAAATTGGATGAAATATGAAAAATAGGGAGATTTTTAGTGTTAAAGTTTGGTGAACCAGGCTCGATCCAATCCTGAAAAATTCACGAATACGTGGAATTTGTTAATTTCAATGCCTCAATAGGCCAAGCTGCTCGTTTAGTAGTAAGACCAATAAGCTAGGGAGTTATTGGCACTGGCAGACTCGCTCGGAATTCGGTTATCACTTCCCGTATTACAGCTTGTACAAAAATAACGCTAAATGGAAACTTTTGTGTTTTCTGTCATTTCCTCAAATGTTCGCCGAATGTCCTGAAATTTGCAGAAACTTTCCTGACCTGTGAGATATTTGATGTGTTAAAATTTCATGCATTGAGATTAACACAGTCTTGAGAAAATGAGGAATTTCTGAACATCTGAGCAGAACAGAAAAACAGATAATTAGCATAATCCTTATTTTCTCAAGACCATGTCATTCTCAATGCCTGAAATTTTAACTGAAGTTTTCATTTTAGCGCTATTTCCATATATATGAATATACGTATAGTTATTGAAATTGACAAATTTCACATATTCTTGAAATTTTCAGTACTGAATTAAGTCTGGTACACCAAACTTTAACACTCAACATCTCCCCTATGTTTCAAATTTCAGTCAATTTGGTCAAAGCAAAAGGAAATGCTATCATTTTTGGGACATCCCGTACTATTTTAGTGACAGATCCTCATACTGAACAATGTTTGAATCGTGCTACGATGCATCACTCTCCGGTTCTACAAACGAGACCTCGTTCATTCTCTACTCTTGTATTATCGTGGTATACGTGGAGCCATGTATGTGTTGTCTGGGCTTTTGTCTCAACCTGCTGGCTATCGGGGCCTTTTTCACCGTAATCGTTGCTAAGCGCAGTCGCTACTGTAGACGACGCACCGCTCTAACGCAGTACCTGATGGCGCTTTGCTGCTTCGATGCCACCCAGTTGATGCTTTCCATGCTAGTCATTGTGATCCCGGCTGTGCAACAGTACTCAGTCAGACTCTACCAGTACGATGCGGTGCGCAAGCTCACTGTATTTACAGTACTCATATTCTACCCTTTGTTGATGGCTTCCAACTATGCGTCGATTTGGACGATGAGTGCAATTTGCATGCAGCGCTATTTAGCCGTCTGCTATCCGTTGTCAACATTGCGCAGTCGATTTCAAATCATCTGCAATAGTAAAAGAACCATTACCTTGATTGTTGCCGTGTCGCTTGGTAAGTTAAACTACAGACTCCGTACAAGGGGGAGCATATTTGAAATCGTACAGGTGGGTTTGGGGTTAAACGCCAAAACCACCCCCTATTTCCCCTATCCCGCAGATAGTTTTTTGGATCTCCCACAACCTAAAAATATAAATACTATATACAGTAGTACCTATTACTAATAAATTGGCTCAGAAGTAATAAACTTTTAGTTTAAAACACACATAAAACGCCCTTGGTAATCGAATTGCGTTTCCACTGCTGTTATTGAAGATGTCTACATAGGTGTTTTACGAAGTGTTTTTATCATTTTATGCTTGTTTTTAGCTGCTAGACGAAATTTGGCTGCCTAAAATTAATTTTTAGCGTTATTATTTAAGTATTTTAGTGATCGGATACATTCTCTGTAATTAGAAGTTGCAAAACAAATCTTGTTTTGGATAGAAAGAAGGAAGGAAAGCTCCGAAATACACCCGAAACCAGTTCGCACTAAAACGTCCCATGTAAAATCGCATTTAAAAGCGTTTGCAATTTTTAACCCCATGCTGAGCCCCTGGCCGGCTTGCAATCCTCCTCCCCGGCTGGGACCTGTTACATGTACGGTCAGTGCCGTATCCAGGGGATGTAGGGTGGGTGGGTACAACCCCTTTGCCGTGGAGGTGCGTAGGAACAGAAAGTCTATCAAAATAAGAGAAACTAATGAATGATGTACTAAAACTGTCTATTTTATGCTCAGATCAGAATGCCTTATACATGCGTTTTTGAAGGTTAAAATTGTCAAAATTTTCTCGCCCTGGTCGGGTGGAAACCAAACCAGGCCACCTTAAAACTACTGAAACTTGTAATTTGTGTTAATTTTATCCTCAGAATGCCTTTCAAACGCCCTTTTAGACTAATTATGCTACATTTTCTTACCCTGGTTGGGCAGCGGCCCAATCTGGCAATTTCAAGATCGTACACCCCATGCATGTAAGGGGCCATCCATAAACGACGTCGTTCCAGAGGGGGAGGGGAGTCGGCTGAAATGCGACGATAGACGACGCACCAGGAGGGGGACGGGGTTAGCAAAAACGATGTCGTTTTTTTCGGAATTTTTGGGAACTTTGAATGTATTATTTTCGATTTATGTACATTCTGTCAAAGATTTCTACATGCAGAAAAGCTTCCCAGAGTGGTTGCTTGCTGAGATCTATTCAATTCATTGTACAGTATGGCAACAAGAAAAATCGGGGGGGGGGAGTAACCCGAAAACGACGTCGCCTTAGGGGAGGGCGTCCCCAGAAACGACGCAAGGCGATTTTGGGGGGAGGGGGTCCGAAAAATCGGGATTTTTGAACGACGTCGTTTGGCCCCTAACTCGTCATCCGCCGAAGGGGGAGGGGGTTGGGTTCGGGGTTCTGAGCCCGAATTCTAGGGAAAGGGTTGGGCCCTAAAAACGCTCAAAAATCGTCAAAACCCGCAAATTTGGGCTCAAATACAGCTAAAAACTGCTGTTTTTCAGGCGATTTTGGTAAATTTTGTCTGAAATTGTAAAAAATCGCAATAGTTTGCTCAAAAATTATTTGCCAGAAAAATCGTCTCGGGGGGTCCCTTCCGGGGGTATGGCCTAAGTCGGCTGGGACCAGACCCCCTGTTAAATGTATGGTACATCCCCTTTACAAAATCCTGGATGCGCCCCTGTGTACGGTCCACGGATAGTTAATTACAGGTTTAAACCTGGTGCGTTACGGTGAAATGCGTTGGGTGATCAGACGAACAAACGAGTCAGTCGACGTGTTCATAGTGATGACCGATCTTCGACAGAACGGTCCGTACGTCTTTCTCTCCGACCTCATTTACGTTCTACTCATCTATACCTTTCCCTTCTGTTTGCTCACCGCCCTCAACGTCAAAATTCTACTCACAATGCGCAACCACATACAGTTGAAGAAAAGCGTCAATTTAGTGGGCCGGAAAAACTGGAATCGACGCTTGAGAGAAGAGCACAGAAGTGCGGTGATGATTCTGGCAGTTGTGGTGTTGTTTTTCGTCTGTCGAACTTTGGCGCTGGTTGTGCGGCTGCTGGAAGGTTACATTTTGCCGCACAAACAGTGGGAGTGGTACTCGCAACCCGGCAGATTGTTACATTTCTGCGCCGATCTCAGCAACTTTATGATTAACGTCAACTCCACTGTAAATCCGGTGCTCTATTTTTGCTTCACCAGACGGTTCCAGGACTTGTTCTTTGAAATTCGACGCTCCAGTAGAAACAACGCTATCGTTAGAGTGGGAAACAGTCTGATGCGGCGAAGAAGAACAAAGAAGAATCTCGTCTCTTCTGACCCGCAAAACCGTATTGAATTGACTTGATGTGTATTAGATAGTTAACAAATTACTGCTGCTTAACAAAACAAGTGATTGAAAACCAACCCAACAGGAATTCATCAACACGTCTGCGCTGTCTTTTGTTTAATGATTAGAGAGATTGAAAAGTATGGTCCCAATCTTCAAGTGGATTCTGGATACCGTAAAACTTCTAATAATAGCACTCCGCTATTATTTTTTCGCGATTGCTTTTGGGGGCGCTATAATTGAGCGTTAATTATTTCAATGCTACATTGGTCATCTCAAGTATCCTCATTTTTCTGAAAATACGTACAGGGTATTTTTGTCTTAAACACAAGCAATCTTTATACGAGTTTTAATCTGACTACCGTTTGCAAGCTTAATCAAATTCTCCCAAAGGGACAGTATTCTACACTGGAAACACGTACAAAGCGTTGAGAGTAGTGCGCGTGGGAGCGCCATTACGTAGAAGGGCGGTACTATTAAGCGTGCGCGTTTATATTTTCGGGCTGTCTGTAAAGGGTGCTAGTATTGGAGCGTGTGCTTTTATTAGAAGTTTTACGGTATGAAATGATGTGTATGTTTGGAACTGTAGAAGTTAACTTGCATGCCTCCGAAAAGTTTTAAGGAACACAGGGACAGGGTAGGCCATTTATCTGTCACAGGTTTCGTTTTGCTGTAACTTTTGCGTTCATCAATAAATTTCGTTGAAATTTCAACACAACAGGCTCAGGTCCTCAGAATTTTGCTCTCAAAATTTTAGCCAAATCTGTCACCGTCACTTGAACCTCTAGTTATGCACTTCAACGTCCCCTATTGCACGTCATAGAAAGTGACGGCTAACACATGGAAGTGCATAACTTGTGGTTGAAGTGACGGACTTGACCACAATTTTGTGAGTAGAAATTCTGAGGTTGTGTGCATGTTGTGTTGAAATTTCAGCGAAATTTATTTGACGACCGCAAAAGTTACGGCAAGACGAACGAAACCTGTAACAGATAAATGGCCCTCCCTGTTGAATTGGAATCAATCCCCGGAAAACAGAAGCTATTCTGTTTACCTATAAAAGGAAACTCAATGGCTTTCGGGCATTGACCCTTTACAGGTAAGAATTGAAATTGGTTTCACAAGTGAAGTTCTTGGGGGTCATTATTGATACCAAGCTCACTTGCAGTGCTCATTTAGAGCAGAAAACTAATACAGTAAGGCCTTTGCTGCCCTCTGGCAAATCAGACGTGCGGTTGGAAAAACTTGGGGATTAAAGTTCCATCCAAAGTAGTTTTTTTGGTTTTATACCACAGTTATACGTCCTATGGTTAGTTATGCCGCTGTTGTGTGGTGGCCGCGATTGGACCGTGAGGTATCTAAGGAGCAACTGGGCCGTGTTCAATCCTGGGGTGCCTGTATATAACAGGAGCCTTTCGCACCGCCCTGACAGCGGCATTGGAGACTCTTCTAGTTCTTCCTCCTCTTAGTATTTATAAAGAGGCTGAGGCATGGGCTGCTTATGCCCGTCTTGATAGAAACGGTCTTTGGAAGTATCAGGGGCAACAAGTTGGCCATTTGGCGGCCAAGGCCCGGGTTATCAAGTACCTGTGCTTGGTTACCGAAATGGCAATATGGTCCCTAGACACTGTTTCCAGGTTTTGATCCCCACACGGGATTACTGGATGGTAACAGAACCCACTGCAGCTGACAGCCTGAGCTGTTATACGGATGGCTCAGTTCTGAACAACTCGGCGGGGGCTGGAGTATATTTGGATCAAGATAAGGAATTTGGCAGAGCTATGTATGTATGTATGAACGTTTATTCAGACGATGTTCAGTCCAAACAGGGAACCAAAACTGTAATGTAAAGTACAGGAAGTATGGAACCCTTTAGTACAGGAAGTATGGAACCCTTTATGTTCCCCTTGGTCAGTTTGCAACTGTACTCCAGGCAGAGATTTATGCCATTCTGGCATGTGTCTGCAGTGATGCAGGCCGAAGTTTTCGAGGCTCAGAGATATGCATATTCTCTGATAGTCAGGCAGCAGTAGCCATAGATCCGATCATAGAATTCCTTCAAGACTATATAATTGCTGAGCGCCTCGAAGCACTGGAGTTTTTAGCCACTGGAAAAGTGGTTAAACTGATATAGGTCCCATGTCATTCGGGTATGAGGGTAATGAGCAAGCAGACCGACTGGCCCGGGATGGTGCTCAGACCTCATTCGTGGGACCAGAACCTGCTGTTGGCATCTCTGCTCAGGTGTGTAAGAGGGCCCTTACGTATTATGTAATTGGCCAGTCGCCACCATTATACAATGTACAGGGTCCGTCAAAAAACAACCCCGCAGATATTTTACTGTAACAGGCGCAAATCTCAACCGATTTCAATGAATCTTGTTTTAAATAAAAGACAAATAAATTCGTCTCAAAGATTGGTAAACGTTCATTAAGATACTCTGCTTAGTTCCTGAGATATTTGGCCTCAAAGGCAAAACAGAAATTTTGGCAATGAACAATAGTGATTAAAAAAAACAACCCAGCAGATTTTTTACTTTTGCAACCATGAATCTCAACGGATTTGAATGAATCCTTTTTCAATGAAACATTGATAAACTCTTGAAAGATTGGTGAACTTTTCATTAAGATACTCTGCTTATTTCTTGAAATATTTGCCCTCAAAGTTGAAACAGATTTTGGCAAAGAACAAAGGCGATTCCGTTGCACTTCACAATAAATCAGATTTCTACTGCTGAGGGCTACCGAGACTTTACTGGTGAAGTAAACCGAGCGTGTGTTTCTCCAATAAAGTCCGGAGAAGGTCTCCAATAATAGCCAACAGAAGTAGGAATCCGTTTTGTTATGCAGTGCAACGGAATAATAAAAATCCCTTTTGTTCATTGCCAAAATCACTGTTTTGTCTTTGAGGACGTATATCTCAGGATCTAAGCGAGTACATTAACATAAATTTCAGTAATGTTTTAAGAATTTATTTACCTTTCATTTAAAAAATGATTCATTCAAATCGGTTGAGATTTGCGGTTGCTACAGCGAAAAATCTGCGGGGTTGTTCTTTTTGGCGGACCCTGTACATACCCTACGTATTGGCGGTCTTAGATACAGTAGTTGCAGGCAGGCCAAGATGCTTATTGATGGCCCAAGTCTAAGGAACAGACATAAGCTCTTGCAACTTCCTTGCAAAGTTCTAAGAATAGTGGTAGGCGTGCTTACCGGCCATTGTGGACTTAATAAGCACCTAAGGACTATTGCAGTGGCGACGGACTCTCTCTGTGCACTTTGTGCGGAAGAAGAAGAAACCGTCTTTCACTTTCTAGGACAATGCTTTGCCTTAGCTGCAATTGGAAGGCGTACCCTCGGGGGTGACATTATATCACTTGGGGATACTAGAAATTGTGGCTCAGATATCTCCTGAGATTCATCAAAGACTCTAGGAGATTCTCTGACCTCTACCTAGCTCACCATTAAGTTCCACGACTTCTATGGGGTTTGCGTCATGGGCGTTGGCGACCTAACGCTAGGGGTATTCATATCCCGCCCCCTACAATCCACAATCCACATCAGCCCCTGATCTACAGATTCCGTATTGGTTAAACCACGTTTTCCCTTACCAACGGCTGCCTTTCTGTTCACGGGGCCTCACTGATGTACATAGAATGCCGTGCCACCGTATTGCTTGGTAACCGCCGAATCGGTGAAAATTCTTCTACTGCGCTACTAATACACGTGGTGTAGCAATTACGTAGGTTGTAGCAATTTATTCTTGGTTTTAGTAAATGCACAGCGAAGAGATCCGACCGATCCGATGTGCGGGGGCCTTACGGCCCTACGATCAGACTTATGTGGTCCATTTCGCGACCCCCGTCCGTGGTTCGTCATCTCGGACGTTTCCCTTTTATCACTACCAGCCACTCTAGCCATGCTGTTGGGCGCCAGGTACTAAGAGAGTGCCTGGCACGTTGACGTCATGTTGATGCTTGGTGCGCCCCTGGTGTGAGAGAGCCCCCAGGCCTAGTCAATTTCCATGGACAACTCCTGACGTCGTTGATCTTCACGTGGCATGCTTTTGGAGCGGCTTCGGTGCAACGGTAGATCCAGTCGGTTCCCATTTTACCTACTCGCTGTCACCAGATTTCGGTGGCCCGGGTGGAGCTTTGTGCCGACGACCAACTCTTTGCGGCAAGAAACCTGCCGCTCCGAGAGGATGAGCGCACGACGTCGCGCACAGTGGCTTTGCGGCCTAAACCACTAACACCAACTGTGCCGGCTAGTGAAGAGAATTTAGCTAAGCTTTTTTGCTGGTTGTTTCGGCGTGAAAAAGTGCAGATAGGAAGACTAAAAACCAGGGGGAATTTGTAGTCGGCACCCAGAAATGTACTTAGTCTAGGTACTAGCATTGATTTGCGCTCTGACTTGTCTACACGCCTCCACACCGCCTTATTAGCCGTATGCTTAGCGTTAGCCAAGTAAAAACAGACTTGTGTATTAGGCGGGGCGACAGCCGTTTGTGGCAGGTCGTAATTAGACGTGCGTCATGCTGACACAGTGTCAATAGCAGAGCGGCATAGTTCAAATCTCTCAATTGGCCCTCGGAGCGGTTGCGCCATGCCGGCTTCCTCTTGCTGGCCTGTTTTTGATGAAAACAACCAAACCTCCTATTTCGTCGCTTCCTGCGTTCTCGTCGTCTACTTCGAGCCCTGCATGTGTTGTCTGGGATTCTGTCTCAACCTCATTTGCATTGGAGTCTTCTTCAGTGTAATTACTACCAAACGAGGTTACTGTAGAAAGGTGGCTCTCATACAGTATCTGATTGCTCTGTGCATCTTCGATTCGATTCAACTGTTGCTGTCTATGTTTGTAATCGTTATGCCAACCACAGAAGAGCTGGTCAGACAGTACAAACCTGACGTGGCTCTCATGCTGAACAGAGTGAATGTGTATGCAGTGAGACTGTTCTACCCTATGCTCATGACAGCTAGTTACGCTTCGATTTGGATCATAATAGTGATCTGTCTGCAGAGATACCAGGCTGTCTGTTACCCGTTGGCTACAGTGCGAAGGCGATTTCAGATAATCAGAAACAGCAAAACCACCATCTCCTTGGTGGGTGTGTGCGCCTTCGGTAAGTGACTGATTTTCTGCTTGGCTTAACTTCAATTCCAGCTAATTAGCACACAGAAAAAGTGTAGTAATGAATCAGTCGCGATCGATTCGGCGCTACATTCAATTGGTGGTGATCGATCGGCGCTATGTTCAATTGGTCGCGATCGATAGGGCGCTGTGTTCAATTGGTCGCGATCGATTTGGTGCTACATTTAATTGGTGATGAACGATTGGGCGCTACATTAAATTCCTGGTGATTGAATGGGAGCTATGTTCTATTAGTCGCAATCTATTGGGCACTATGTTCAATTGGTCGCGATCGATTGGGCCTACATTCAATTGGTGGTGGACGATTGGGCGCTACATTTAATTCGGGGTGACTGATCGGGAGCTATGTATGTTCAAATAGGTGCAATCTTTTGGGCGCTATGTTCAATTGGTTGCGATCGATTGGGCGCTATGTTCAATTGGTCGCGGTTGATTGGGCGCTACGTTCAATTGGTCGCGATCGATTGGCGCTTCGTTCAATTGGTCGCGATTGATTAGGCGCTATGTTCAATTAGTCATGATCGATTGGGCGCTACATTTAATTGGTAATGATCAATCGACGCTATGTTCAATTGGTCGCGATCGCTTGGGCACTACGCTCAATTGGTCGTGATCGATTGGACGCTACATTTAATTGGTGGTGATCAATTGGGCGCTAGATTTAATTGGTGGTGATCGATCAGGTGCTATGTCAATTAGTTGCAATCTATTGGGTGCTATGTTCAATTGGTCGCGATCGATTGGGCACTATGCTCAATTGGTCGTGATCGATTGGACGCTACATTTAATTGGTGGTGATCAATTGGGCGCTAGATTTAATTGGTGGTGATCGATCAAGTGCTATGTCGATTGGTCGCAATCTATTGGGCGCTGCGTTCAATTGGTTGCGTTCGATTGGGCACTACGCTCAATTGGTCGTGATTGATTGGACGCTACATTTAATTGGTGGTGATCAATTGGGCGCTAGATTTAATTGGTGGTGATCGATCAGGTGCTATGTCAATTAGTTGCAATCTATTGGGCGCTATGTTCAATTGGTCGCGATCGATTGGGCACTACGCTCAATTGGTCGTGATCGATTGGACGCTACATTTAATTGGTGGTGATCAATTGGGCGCTAGATTTAATTGGTGGTGATCGATCAAGTGCTATGTCGATTGGTCGCAATCTATTGGGCGCTGCGTTCAATTGGTTGCGTTCGATTGGGCACTACTTTCAAATGGTCGTCATCGATTGGGGCTACACTCAATTGGTCGTGATCGATTGGGCGCTAGGTACATTCAATTGGTCTCGATCGATTTGATGCTACGTTTTTATTGGTCGCGATCGATTAGCCGCTGCGGTCAATTAGTCGCGATCTATTGGTAAGCAGTTGATGATACCATTCCATTTGTCGCAAAATTTCAATTGGTCCCTAGTGAAATTGGTCGTCTTTCGATTCGTCGCCTCGCCACTTTAGCAGCCAATCAAATGTCGACAAATTATGCTTGCAACTAATCGATCGGTAAATCGTTTAAAAACGTTTCAGCAGTCAATGCGATTAGATTTGGCGAGATGGAATGGGTTTACTTGAATCGCACCGAACTGCGGGGCACCAAGCTACACCAAAGCAAAGTGTACGTTCTACTCAGCGACGTTATGTATGTCATGCTTACCTACGTACTGCCCTTTCTGTTGCTGGGCATTCTGAACGTCAAAATCGTCCTCACCATATACAGACAGCGCAAGTCAAAGCCTAACGAACGATTAACGCATGGTCAGAAGGCCGAGCACCGAAGCGCCCTCATGGTTCTGGCTATAATAGTGCTGTTCTTCGTCTGTCGAACGTTGTCCTTTGCTCTGAGACTCTTCAAACACTTGTACCCAGTGGTGGAGGTGCATCAGAAGCAGCCAATCTGGTTTGCGCAGGATATCAACAATTTTCTGATCAATTTGAACTCCTGCTGCAATCCGCTGGTTTACTTTTGTTTCACGCGACGCTTCCGAGACTTGTTCTTTGAGATCAGACACGGCTCGCAAGCCAGCTTACAGGAGGCGCAGCTGTTGTTGCTGCTCAACACTAAGAGAGTGTCTCGAATCAGCAGGAAGAAGCGATCGTTGCAGTTGATGGAATCGGCGCCCAGCAGCAGAAACAGCAACTCCAGCTGGACCGAAATTCCCATTTCGGTTAGAAGACACATGAAGAAACGCACTCGATCAGAACACAGCGCTTCTACTGTCTGACCAATCAATACGTAATAAATGTTTGGTAATTGAATGTTCCTTTCTAGAAGACTAGGGTACTGGCACCATATATGGTACCCCTACGCTTGGCCATGGGTGCCGGTACCATGGTACTACCGCTACCGGCACCAATGCCAAGGTATACATGGCGTTAAGTGCCAGACTATATCAGTCAGGGAAATAACAAAACGACGTATTATGTACTGTAATGATACTGGTTAAACTTTGTGGTACAGGGTGTCCAAAAATGACAACATTTCATTTGCTCCCTTTTTCGCAAATTGGCTGAAATTTGAAACAAAGATTGTAGGTGCCAAAATAGGGGAATTTTTGTGTGTTAAAATTTGGTGCACCAGTTTCGACCCAATGTAAGTAAGTAAAGTTTATTCCCAGACATACACATGTAGCATGCTGGAAGTACGGATCGGGAATGGACCACATTATCAGGTAAACAGTTCCATATCGGGACAACTCTAAGCAAAGGAAAAATGTCTTGTGTTAGACTGTGCTCGTTGAACAGATAGTTGTAAAGAGTGGCTACGAGTTACAGGTTGGGGTGCTACAGAGAGAAACTATTCGCATGATATTTCAACTATGCCGTGAAGCAGTTTATAGACAAATACAAGATCGGCTTGTATTCTCCTGATGTTCAAATACTGTAAGCCCGTACAGTAGCTACTAGACGAATTTCATAAGGGAGAGAACCAAGCCCAGGGATCTTAGAAGTAAAGAAACGCTGCACAGATTCAATTTTCTGAATATCTCTTGTCAAACGAGGGGACCAAACTTGGGTACCGTATTCTAATCTAGGACGTACGTAAGTTTTGAACATTTGAATGAGAAAATCAGGATCCTTTAGTTCAAAGCACGATAGAATAAGACTGGCCATAACGCGAGCCCTATTAGTAATGTAATTGCAGTGGGCTGTAAATTTTAGGTCGGGTCGGGCAGGAGTAATCAAAACCCCCAGATCCCGAACACATTCAGAAGTGGGAATGATTGTGCCATCAACTGTGTATTCGAACATTGAGTTGAGTCGGGGTTACAGATGTAGGACTGAAAATTTATGCAATGCAATATTCAATTGGCCTTAGCCCAATTGAACACCGCGTTTAAATCATCTGAAAGTACAGTATTGCCAGGTAGGGACGGAAAAATAGATTTTGGAGTCATCAGCAAACAGTTTGATTTTGCTATGCTTTAGTACTTTAAGTACTGTTTAGTTTAATGCTGAGAAATTCAAGAATATGCGAAATTTGAAAATTTCAATGCCTACAGAAATTGATTTAATAAATGGAAACTTTTCATAGTGTTGTCATTTCCGCAAATGTTCACGAAACGACTTGCAATTTGGAGGAACTCTGCAAAACTGTGGGATATTTTCTGTAATTGGCGTTGTCTGTAAAAGTGGGGCAGGCTGGCATGTTCACCACACGGTTATCCAGGCACGTGGCAAACCACGATGAACGTTGCCGTTTTTTGGACAACCGGTATGTAAGTCGCGTCTTGGCCATGGGTAGTTTACGCTATCCCGTGTGTCACGGGGGCCCCGGCACCCGTGGAAGCGGTGTGTTTGTGGGTTTGAAACCTATCGAGGCGATGGGAAGTAGTTTAAACAAAGCCCAACCCAGGCCGTCGAAAGTCTGCAATGGCAAGTAGATAAATGGGGACCAAACGTTAGCTGTCTTGCACCCACCGATACCGACGTAGGGCCCGACCGGATATAAAATTCTACCGGATCCGGATCCGGATATGCCCTTATCCGGCCGGATCCGGATATCATTGATCAACATAAAAATTTTTTAGAATGCAAAAACCACATATACATTTCTTTGTTCTATAACAGTTGATTCAAAACAACATCTAATAATTGTAGTTTAAACTATGGTTGGATGATATCGGGTTTTTGCGATGCATGTGATATTGCATATATCATATGCATGCAAAAATGAGATATGTACATATTTTTTGCATATTTGCATATTTTATCACCGCGGCTAGAAATAATAGTTCGTTTTTTATTGTAGAATTTTTATTTTTAATTAAATGAAAAATTAGCAAAAACAAGGCGACTATCCTAAACATAGAAATCCAGTCTGCTTGGCTGTTTTGTGATGTTCATTGTATCACATTAGTATTATTATTTTTGTTGAGTTTGTTTTGGCCAAGTCCTAGCCTGCTCACCTTCTGTAGCTTGGAGTTAACAACTTCCGAAATGAACTGACCCGAATTTTCAGATGTCAATTTTTAACGTAGATATTTCAAGAACCCTTCATCGGATCTTTGCCAAATTTTGCAAGTTAACCAATCTTTATATGGACCTAAGAATCTGAAGAGCTCAGCTTTTTCACAAAACCGGTTAAAATCTGGCGGATTTTTAGTTTCAGTCAAGGTGAAAAATTAGCATTGTCAAAAATGAGGGTGTTATCCTTTGCACAGAAATCAGGGTTATACGAACTACTGGGGTCATGGATTACAATCGCCTCAAGAAATTTCTAACAAGCATTCGGTCGAATGCAATATTTATGTTCAAAATACGTAAAAAATCACGTTTTCTCATCTGTGACTGATATCCGGCATATCCGGCAGGTAATATATGGATCCGGTATCGGATCCGGATATGGCCATATCCGGCCGGATCCGGATATCCGGTCGGGCCCTAACCGACAGCAAAAGGGGAGGGTTGTTGTTAAGGAGGCTGCCGGACCTAGGGATGGGCACGAAAATTAAATCCGTTCGAATTTCGTATTCGTTAATTCAATATTTGCTCATTTTAATTTTCGTATTCGTTAGTCGATACGAAAATCAAAATGTCTAATTCGTATTCGTACAAGTACGAAAATTAATTTTCGCTACGACGATACGAGTTCATTTTGTTTCACAAAAATTAATTTTCGTATTTTCACGGTAGGTTGCAGACTGCAAATAGGGACCCTGCTTAGGCCTTTCAGCATTAAAATAAGCCTTAAATATCAGTTCTGAATGCGCAAATTTTGTAGAGCTCGATTTCTCGCTAACGTTAGCGTGTTTTGTGTAACGCAATGCTTCTGCATGCTTATATTGCACATAAAATACAGGGTGTGCCAAAAAAGAACAACCCAGCAGATTTTTGGCTGTAGCAACCGCAAATCTCAATCGATTTGAATGAATCTTTTTTAAATGAAGATAAATAAATTCTTGAAAGATTGATGTAACGTTTATTAATGTACTCTGCTTACTTCCTGAGATATTCACTCTCAAAATCAAAACTGTGATTTTGGCAGTGAACAAGAGGGAATTTTTCTTTTTCCGCTGCACTTCGTAATAAAACGGATTCCTGCTACTGCTGAGGGCTATTGGAGGCTTTACTGGTGACACATAAACTCGGTTCACTTCAACAGTAAAGTGTCATTAGCCCCCAGCAGTAGGAATCTGCTTTATTATGTAAGTGCAACGGAATCGCTCTTGTTCTTTGCCAAAATCTGTTTCGATTTTGAGGGCAAATATCTCAAGAACTAAACAGTGAATCTCAATAAAAATTGCACCAATCTTTGAAGAATTTAACAATCTTTCATTCAAAAAGGACTCATTCACATCGGTTAAGATTCATGGTTGCAAAAGTAAAAAATCTGCTGGGTCGTGTTTATCACTCTGGTTCACTGCCAAAATCTCTGTTTTGATTTTGAGGGCAAATATCTCAGGAACTAAGCAGGCTATCTTAATAAGCGATTCATCTGTCTTTCAAGAATTTATTTATCTTTTATTTAAAAAAAAATTCATTCAAATCGGTTTCGATTTGCGGTTGCTACAGCAAAAATCTGCTGGGTTGTTTTTTTTGGCACACCCTGCATATGTACTATGCGCTTTGAGCCATAACATTGTCAATGTCCCTAAGTGGACAGTCAACCGTAGTGTGTGTAAAAAACTGACTCAAGAAAGTGTATGTACGATTCAGATTGTACTAAACAGTGACAGTATTTGCACCAAAATGAACAAGTCCCTTGTGTTAACTAAGATTATAATGCTTTCTATAATGCAGCGCAACCTGATTTTTTAGCAGGATATTCAATCTGTCTCTGAGAATATAGCTGCCGCCGTTGATTTCTTAAGGCAACATGATAAAAGAGCCATTATTGAGCTTGGAATTATTTTCCTCTTTGAGGTGACGTCAGAAATCACCTAAAAACTAAGCTAGGCATGATAAAAATAATCCATTGCAAGCCAAAAATAAAAAGCCACCGAATGATCATTTACCTAATCGACAAAGGCTTTCTCTATGCAATGGTAGAATAAATAAAAGTCGTCTATCTCACTAAAACCGGCACATCTCTGGCTGTGCAATAGCACTCTGTTCTCGTTTCCTTCCTTTTTGAATATTGTCAAATAAAAAATATACAGTATAGATCAAAAAAAATGTCCCATCGCTTTTTCGGCCTTCACTCAAACGTTTCGTTCTCAGTCACTTCTTTACCGATTTGGCTCAAATTTTCAGCAAAAATTAACAACATGGTTGGCTAAATATTCTGCAAGTTCAGTGCCAAAATTCCGACTCATACTGGTTTTATGACTCAAAAACTAGGAATGAGGGTGGTCCACGCAAATTTATTTTTTTTCAGTAATACAAGGAGTACAGTCCTGAAACTTGCAGGAATGATTGGTGTTGCTATTGGGCATAACATCCTAAGCGGGCAGCCCTGTAGCTCAAAGGGCACTAAAATGGGGGAATTTCAAAAACATGAGTGAAAATCCCATAGTTAAGAAATCTGCACCTTCTAGAATCAAAGCACTGAATCTGTTGTTAATCAACATAGATTGTAGCAGGAAGTTCGACAAATAACTGAACCTGATATTTAAGCTCTGTTCCACACCATAGTAACCATCCCTGTAGCGTTTTTTGAAAATTGAAAATCTTTAGAATCGTCATTTTGCCGGTTTTACGAAGAAAAGTCATATTTCGTCATGTTTTTGAAATTCCCCCATTTTAGTGCCCTATGAGCTACCGGGCTGCCCGCTTAGTATGTTATGCCCAATAGCAACACCAATCATTCCTGCAAGTTTCAGGCCTGTACTCCTTGTATTACCGAAAAAAATTAAATTTGCGTGGACCACCCTCATTCGTAGTTTTCGGGTCATAAAACCAGTATGAGTCGGAATTTTGGCACCACACTTGCAGAATATCTAGCCAACCATGTTGATAATTTTTGCTGAAAATTTGAGCCAAATCGGTAAAGAAGTGACTGAGAACGAAACGTTTGAGTGAAGGCCGAAAAAGCGATGGGACATTTTTTTATCTACGTATACTGTATATACACTTTTAAGAAAGAAAGAAGAAAGCCTGGTTCACAAACAAAACAGTTTTGACTTCGGGTGGGTCGTGGGTGGGTGACGGACGGTCTGGGCCTAACAATTAGATGGTTCAGTCAAGAAGAGAGCTACGTACGAAAGAACAGCCAGTGCAGTGCGTGCCACATACATGACGCATAGCACAGCACTACATACCTACCAACCAAGCGCCCCTTCACGTTAATATATAGGTTCTACGTGAAGTGACGTTACTGGCTGACACTTTACACTTCGTTCCTGTTTTGGAAGACGACTGTCTAAGTTAGAGTATGCCTCAGAGGTTTGGAACCCATATTTGCTGGCTGATATCGATCTGGTTGAGAGAGTTCAGAGATTGTTCACTCGCCGTTTGCCTGGTTTGGCTAATGTCTCCTATCCAGAACGTTTACGTATACTTAAAATCAAACCCTTAGAAGAACGTAGAATGGTGCGTGATCTGATTATGGTCTTTAAGATTATTAATGGTCTGGTGGATTTACCGAGGGAAGACTTTTTTGCCTTTGCCCCAACTGCCCCGACCAGGGGTCATAACCAAAAAATTTATGTAACGCATACACGCCTTGAGCTGCGCAAAAACTTCTTCGCCTGTCGAGTTGTTTCCCTTGTGGAACAACCTTTCGTCGGATATTGTAAACTCACGGTCGGTCTCAAACTTTCGTTCTAAACTGGCCAAATTGGATTTATCAAAGTTTCTGTGTGGGAGGGCTTTCGAGCCGGTCAATCGGCCCAGCCCGCCTACTGCTTAGAAGTACGTATGTACGGTATGCTGTGCTACTCAATAAACTTTCTTCTTCTTCTCTTTCTACACGCGGGCCACACAGCCACGGCAAATCCGCTGAGGCCGCACCGCAAGCAGGACGCGCGCCGCAATTTGCTTGATGCGTGACGCAACTGACTGGCATGACATTAATCAACCACCAGGCTTAAGCGCTGTTTATAAGAATACCCAAGAATCGGTAGGTATCCAAAAAGTACCCCTTTTTCGGTATCGGTACAGTATACCGGATCAACAGTATATAAGATCGGTTTTCCTATAACAACAACTTGATCAATTCACAGAAAGCTTATAAAATAATAGTCAGAACTGCAGATCGAATAGCGCGTAGCCATAATTGGACTGAGGTTGCCACTCTGGAATGCCGTCGGAAGTAGTGAAGTGAAGTTTGCAGTCTCCAGAGGCAGCTTTGAAGCTGAACGCCTGGCATGCCAATTGATCTTTACACTCTTGTGCGCACTTGAGCAGATGTTCAACTCGCAGCGCACCGAAAGTGGTCTTAGGGTGACCGGCTTTGCCTGTTGCTATTTGTTTGTAGACAACCTTCCCAGGATTGGCTGCAAAAGGAAGATTTCTGTAAATCTGCTGCAAAACTGCCCCTTTCTTACGATATTCACATAGGAATCGACGCTCTTTGATGTAGTATTCGTCATTAATACTACTGTTGACAGCTTCAAAAGTGGCCACATGCTCGTAGTTGCGGTAGTTGTTAGGTTGGTCCTTCTCCCATAGCGAGCCCAGAGCTTCTACAGACCAGAAACGGCCGTCGGGATGGGTGAAGGCCCAGCCCCCAGCTGGCTCGTTTGACCGATCCACTTGCTCCAACCCGATCCAGTACTTTCCTGAAGATCTAGACCGTTTTACAAACAGGCTTTGGTACTACAGTCAGGTACTTAACGCCGTTTATGGTACCGGCACCCTCTAAGGTACCGGTACCGAGGCTAGTGGCACCCTTACATTCGGCCATTGTGGTGGTACCATATACAGTGGGAAAATATCGAAATTTTTAAAACATATTAATATAACTATACATATATGTTTTTCGCCAATGAAACATATTAATAACACATATAGTTATATGTTTCTGAAAATTGAATATGCACATATTTTTAAACATAAAACATATTTGTGTAAAAGTCGCTTATTCACTTATATTTTGTCTGAATTTTCGATAATTCAAACTTGAGATTCTGAATTTCCTGTTTAAAATGGTTTGCAACAATTTAGATAGCATACTCATATTCAATAAGTTTAAGTGAAAGTCAGATTTTGGAAAAGTTTACTGTCAACAGCAACCAAAAGTCTTGAAATCATGAATTCCTATAGCAAAAATATGTATATGTTTCCAGAAACATATTGGCCTCAAAACATATAAATACAAAACATATTTGACATGCAAACACATTGAGAAACATAAACATATATGTTTTCCCAAAAACAAACATATTTATGTTTTAAAACATATACATAAAACATATATGTTTCCCACAGTAGTACCATATATGGCATACATGTAACAGGTCATCCGCCGAAGAGGGGAGGGGGCTTGGGGGGTGTGGCCAGGCCGGAGCGTCTGAAATTGCAAAAAATCGCAAAACTTTGCTAAAAATATTACTTGCCAGAAAATCGTCTAGGGGCCCCATCCAGGGGTCTGGCCTAAGTCGGGTAGTGGGCAAACCCACCAGACCCCCCGTTACATTTGGACCCACGTTTGGATTTAAGCCTATAAAACGCACTTAGTGAACTTGAGACACAAGAAAATGCAATCAATTGACTTGTCCCTGACTGTTGGGGACTCCCTTAATTCTTGGGGACAAGAAGTTGTCCCCCGGGGGACAGGAAGAAGTCCCCTGATTCTTGGGGACAAGACAAAAATTTGTCCTCTGCGTCTGGGGGACAAAAAGTTGTCCTCTGGAGGACAAGAAGTTGTCCCGTTGGACAAGGAAAACAAGTCTCGGAAAGTGGGGGACAACGCGTGAATACTGTAGTTTGAAGGCTGGATACTGTAGTGGGACAAGGGATTGTCCCCGATTTTTGGGGACAGCTTGGGAGCTTTTGCTCGCTGGTCTGCATTAAAGGGATAAGGTACCAGTACCACAAACGGCGTTAAGTGCCAGCCTGTACATACTAAAGTCCATGTAAAAAAAGAGCGGACTGGCGGTTTTTTGCGAATAACTCCTTATGGGTGCATCGGAGCGCTTTTTGCCTCATAACCAAAGTTGTAGAGTGGCTCGAGCTCGGTACACTGGTGCAACCTAATCTGCGCAACGCGCAATGGTAATGCTAATCTGCGCAACGGAAAAAAATCAGCTTTTCCTGTAGTTGGGATGAACGCGAGTTTTTCAGTGAATTATAATCTGCAGGCCTCGGGGATTTCTTAAATGTATTCGTAGTTCTTCTAGGTGGAACGGTTCCAGAGTTATACACCATCAAAGTTGGCCGAAAATGCTAAAAATGGCCATTTTTGGCGATTTTCAGATTTCTGGGGGGGGGATTGGAATAACTCTGGACCAACTCCTTGGACTTCTCATCGGGACCACAAAATACAGTAACCCAGCAATGACGGTTATATCAGAAATAGGTTCCCCACCCCTGAAAACCTTTATTGCCTACTCTATAGAACGTTTCCTTGTACCAGGCATGCATAAACGCAAAATAACAATTTTCGTGTTGGGACCTCAAAATACAGTATTCCAGTGATTATAGTTATGTCAGCAATGGATTCCCTGACCATCAAAACCCTTAGTGCCTACTCTATAGGTCATTTCTTTGCCGCAGGAACAATGTAAATTGATAAAAAGTTATTTTCGTGCAAGGACCACACACTACAGTATCCGAATGGCTTCAGAATGGACTGAAATCGATTCAAAACACTGTAAAGTACATTTTTAACCACAGTGGAGGGCTTAAACTACTACATGCAATGCAACCAGAGAAAAAATCAAATGACCTAAAGTTGAAAAAATCGGGATTACGGTGTCAGGGTCAATTATTCAGGGTTCTTATGTGTCTCAATCGACGTAAAACTAAATTTTACACCATATATGTGAATTTCAGCCTGATCGGCTGAGTTGGTCCAGAGTTATTCCAATCCCCCCCCCAGAAATCTGAAAATCGCCAAAAATGGCCATTTTTAGCATTTTCGGCCAACTTTGATGGTGTATAACTCTGGAACCGTTCCACCTAGAAGAACTACGAATACATTTAAGAAATCCCCGAGGCCTGCAGATTATAATTCACTGAAAAACTCGCGTTCATCCCAACTACAGGAAAAGCTGATTTTTTTCCGTTGCGCAGATTAGCATTACCATTGCGCGTTGCGCAGATTAGGTTGCACCAGTGTACCGAGCTCGAGCCACTCTACAACTTTGGTTATGAGGCAAAAAGCGCTCCGATGCACCCATAAGGAGTTATTCGCAAAAAACCGCCAGTCCGCTCTTTTTTGACATGGACTATAATACAGGCACGAAGGCAGTAAGAAAGATGCGCTTTGGGACAATGAAAATTGAAGCGTTGAGATGAATGAAAGAAATGGTTGAGTCAGATTTTGCGGATTTTAAAGTTGTTTGTTGAAACAGTAGAAGTAAAAGTAAAAGTGTAGAACAGTTGTGTCATTTTGCAGAGCGAAAAGCCTACTCAGTCTATATGGTTTAGTCAGCGACCGAATCGGTCGGACCAAGCACAAACAACTTGAACAAAAATGACAAATCCCCCAACGTACGTACTGTAGCAGATTAGATTACTAAACGGCGGGAATCTATCGGAAGCCCTGTTCATTTGAATTGTTTGTTTACGGTTTTCGACACGAATTTATTGAGTAGATAGATACTGTAGAGTCATTTTACCGTCCGACTGGTATGCGTCATAGTTGCGTCAATTAGTATATCACTTTGGTAGGGGGATGATTTGTTTAACTTGAGCGTAACCACAAGTTTAAAGCTCGATTAAAGCATGAACTAATGCTTAAATTAAATCCTCATTCTAAACCTGAGCCCAATACTACGCACAAGCGTAAATACGTATATATCGGTAATTGCGATGTGGGGGTACTGTCCGAGTACAAAATTTTCGGTAGCTTTTTCACCAAAGGCCGTAAGCAGGTACCGCGTTACGGTAGTTACTTGATTTTCAGGAAAAGTTACAGGGCTTCCGATAGAATCCCGCCATATACCTATTTTATCAAAATTAAGATATTCTGAGCGCCTATAGCGACTTCAATCATTCTCTAAATATGGGTTGAAAGAGCAGCAAATAAGCTATTACTGTACCATAATGGCCAAACAAGCGACCCAATGCATCGGCAAGTGCTCTATTGTTCACGTAGGCAAGGTGACCGGCTGGGAACCGATTACAGGCAAATTTGGCCTGGGTGTAATTGAGACGGGCACTTTCCTTGACAAAACACGAAGCTCTGTGATAAAGGGCAGTGCTCAATCGAGCGCAGTTCTCTCTCAACTCTGAAATGGTGGATGACTGTAGAAAGAAACAGCTGTGAACTGATATAGCATGTACTGTACAATGTATTGGGTATTGAAATATTTTTGCTCTGCTTCAGTACCCAATACTGATTGGGATCACAAAAGATTCACAGTTCATCAGAGCAGGGATGCCTACCAAATTCAAACTTTGAATTTGATATGGTACTGTATGGCATTGTAAACTTGGCGATTTGAATTCGATAAGGTAGGATATAGGTATTATTAAACAAGAAATTGGAGGTTTCCTGCTCATCAAAATTCTCTGCATGATTGTACGAGTCTGAATGACGATGAATACAGTATCCGTGCTTGTCAGATCTCAAATTAATGAACCGCGGTCCCCATAAATAGGGTGATCACTACTTGCGCCGATTAATGTTTTGAGTGTGCACATTTTTGGCCATTTTTTGCTCCAAAAGGGCCACCGTCCTTGGGCTTGTACGAATATTGTTATGTTTATGCTTAATTGATAGCTAATCGTCATATCTACCCATATGCTCGTGGGCAGACATATCCGTCGGCAGACTCGAATGCTACGATTGTTTTAGTAAGTGGCGGTTCCGGGGGAAATCGGCCGATAATCGATGAAGTAAGGCGATATGACGAGCGCGTAATCTGAGATACCATGCAGTAATTGGTTGTGGATGTGCTGGTGCATAAAACAATAATGTACAAGTCAAAAGTAGTTGTTTGATACCGGATTTGGTCATATTTGTTAAAGATTTACAATTTGGGTGCGCACATTTTACATTCTTTTGTTCGCGACCAAAAAAACGTATCTAAGGTAAAGCTGAATATAGCATGCAGTAATTAGATGTTGATGTGTAAAATAATAACCAGGATATCGTCAGCAGTCGTTTGATACCACATTCAAAATTCTGTGTTCAAAATTTGAAATTCGAGTGATCTCCCCAACTGAGAACGATCGCAAATTGCTGTCTCCCTGAAGCCATTCCAAAGTGCGGACTAGAATAGGAGTAAATCGAGTACTAGAATTCCCGCCATCTGCTATCCGTTTTAAATTTTCATAATAGTACTAACTTATTCAGTTGGAAGGAATTTGATTGGTATGATTTGGCATGAATTTGGTAACACTTAAGCGCTGTTTATACTCCTACTGCAGTAGCTACTGCAGTAGGAGCTACTGCAGTAGGTTGGCCGACTCCTTCAGTAGTCTTCGGTAGGAGTATAAACACCCGCGCCCGCGCCGCCGCGCTACTGCAGTAGCTACTGCAGTAGGAAAAACTACTGCAGTAGTGAATAGAAAATTTTCTATTTCCTACTGCAGTAGGTCGCCGGAGAGGCGCATTTAGGTGCGGTTTTTGGCACTTTCAAAAGCATTTGAGGTATGAAGTGGGTTTCTGGGCACCGGCAGAACATTTTTTGTTTTTAGTCCGATCAGCAGACATTTTTCAACAGAATACAGCAACTTTTCACTCCCGACGACAGTCGGTCCGTTATTTTTAGGCAAAACTCGAGTTCCACTCCAAGTTTATTAATAAAATAAGACAGATAGGTGTTGTCAGATGTTGCAAAAGCTTCTGTCCGGGTGATTACGTCCATATCTTCGTCGATCACTACCAAAACGGTCGAGCCTGCATACGTTTCTGGTGTTGAATGGTTGTTGACGGGTTCTGGGTGTGAACATGACGCTAAAAATGTTTTCTGCTGCCATCCTAGTGCCTTTCTGAGCTAAATCCATCATTTCCTCGTATAGCTCCCGTGTGAAAAATAGAATTATTTTTCTTTTTCTTCTTTTTTTCATTGGCTTTAGTTTTACACCGGGAGCCGGCGCGGCTGTTTTCTATTCTGCTCTGCTACTGCAGTAGTGTATGTGATTCAGGTTAAGGTTGGCGTATATTCGCCAGCCTGTAAAAAAGAGGCAGAGACTGGCGAAAAACTACTGCAGTAGTGTGTCTTCAGTAGGAGTATAAACAGCGCTTAAAGCGGCGTTTATACTCCTACTGAAGACACACTACTGCAGTAGTTTTTCGCCAGTCTCTGCCTCTTTTTTACAGTCTGGCGAATATACGCCAACCTTAACCTGAATCACATACACTACTGCAGTAGTCAGAGCAGAATAGAAAACAGCCGCGCCGGCTCCCGGTGTAAAACTAAAGCCAATGAAAAAAAGAAGAAAAAAAGAAATAATTCTATTTTTCCCACGGGAGCTGTACGAGGAAATGATGGATTTAGCTCAGAAAGGCACTAGGATGGCAGCAGAAAACATTTTTAGCGTCATGTTCACACCCAGAACCCGTCAACAACCATTCAACACCAGAAACGTATGCAGGCTCGACCGTTTTGGTAGTGATCGACGAAGATATGGACGTAATCACCCGGACAGAAGCTTTTGCAACATCTGACAACACCTATCTGTCTTATTTTATTAATAAACTTGGAGTGGAACTCAAGTTTTGCCTAAAAATAACGGACCGACTGTCGTCGGGAGTGAAATGTTGCTGTATTCTGTTGAAAAGTGTCTGCTGATCGGACTAAAAACAAAAAAATGTTCTGCCGGTGCCCAGAAACCCACTTCATACCTCAAATGCTTTTGAAAGTGCAAAAAACCGCACCTAAATGCGCCTCTCCGGCGACCTACTGCAGTAGGAAATAGAAAATTTTCTATTTACTACTGCAGTAGTTTTTCCTACTGCAGTAGCTACTGCAGTAGCGCGGCGGCGCGGGCGCGGGTGTTTATACTCCTACCGAAGACTACTGAAGGAGTCGGCCAACCTACTGCAGTAGCTCCTACTGCAGTAGCTACTGCAGTAGGAGTATAAACGCCGCTTAACAGTAGTGGTAGTTCACTATGATAATGTGAGAGTAGCCTCTGGAATGGAAACCTAAAAACTGTGTTGAGAATCCACCTTTCTATCTCCTTCGCAATGACCACTAAATTCGCCCGAACATCAAAGTCGCCTGAAATTCGCCATGACTCATAGGCGAATGAAGTGAAAGTCGCAAAAATTGTTGGCCGTGCGAATCACGCATGATTCGCTGTGGTGCGATTTTGAAATTCCAAAATCTCAATGTCGCGTTTTTCCTAAAGTCGTGCGGTGACTCATTTGCAGTTTCGCCCAGGCGCGCTGTCTACCATATACCGATTATTTAGCGCGCACTATTTTTGCGGGAAACAGCTACGATTGCGCGCGAAAGTTGTTAAAAGTTGAATTTTGAGTGTATTAAAGGATTATTAGCATCTATTTGTAGGCTTTGCAGACCCTAAATTTGTCAGAATCAGAAAATCATGCGTTTCTTTACTGCAGAGCGACTTTACTGCCTGTTATACAACTGGCACTTAGAAAAACAGATCGGGAACGATGATTCCACGCTCTATCCCTGCCTCTTGTAAACCGAAACGTGTTATGACGTTAGGATGTTTCTGCGATTCAAACGCCAATAGACTCATGTTGCGTCCGGGAAGGTGTTCATTTTCTGTGCATGCTTCATAAAAGGCGCGCTGAATCTCTTATCGAACGGTGAGTAACACGACCGGATCGGTTAAGGCACACCATCGGTACGTGCGCTGAGCTTGATGGCGGCCGTCATCTTTTAGGATTTATTCTGGTTGGACCCCCCGGGGTGGGGTTTACCGTCAAGCACAATTAAATGACGTACAGCTGTATGTCAAAGTAACGCTAACTAAAGGCTTGCAGGGGTAGAACTGCCAAACAAGCGCTCCCCTTCCTCCATACTCAACGGTCGCAGATAGGCAGGGTCTATATTGGGACTATCTCGTCATCTCCATTTGGCGCAAAAGCACGACTTTTACTCTTGACATCGCTCATAATTCAGTTGGAAGGAACAACAGTTTCGCCAACATTTCAACAATGATTTCAACACAATAAGAAGCAAAAGACAGACAAGAAAGAGAGACAGAAGCAAATAAGCGCCAGAGAACAACAGAATCTGGCATAACGCGGAAGAAGGAGATAGGTCCGTCACGCGCGAGGTAAGCAGCAGAACTGGCGTTTACTGTAGCGTAGTGATGCAACCGGGAACGGAATACCGGGATTCGGGAAAACCGGGATTACCGGGAAATGAAAACACCGGGAAATACCGGGAATATCGGGAAATCGATCAAAACGCATACGTGTAACAGGGGGGTCTGGGGGGTCTGCCCCCACCCGACTTAGGCCAGACCCCCCCCGGATGGGGACCCCCCCCCCCCGAGACGATTTCACCGACCCCCCCTCCGATTTTTCTGGCAAGTAAATTTTCGAGCAAATTTTTGCAATTTTTTACACTTTCACACACAAAAATTGCCAAAATCGCCTGCAAAACAGCACTTTTCAGCTGTATTTCAGCCCAAATTAGCGATTTTTGGCGATTTTTAGGCCAAAAATTGCGATTTTTTTCGATTTTTGAGCGTTTTTTAGTGCCCACCCCCCGGCCCCAAAATTTTGGTGAACACCCCCCCCGGCCGGCGCCAGACCCCCCCCAACCCCCTCCCCCCATCGGCGGATGACCTGTTACATGTATGTCAAAACGCATGCAGCATGATAAACATAAATAGTTTCAACATCCGGTTTGGCTATTGATACCACTTCTAGTCCGTTTTTCAAGGATTTTCTCTCATAACTCTACAGGACACTGTGAGATGAGATATATGTTGAATGGGTTAGTGAGTTGGTTTGGCAGGCACCAGGCAGCTCGATGTCAATTGCACCAAAAGAGTTGCGTAAGAATAGCCAATCAATGACTGGCTTTGCTCAATTGAAGGCCTATATAAAGTTGGAAGTACTGTTGGAAAGTCCGGGGTTAAAAAAATAAGTTCAGGTTCAAGTCAAGTCCAACAACGAAATATCAGGTTCAAGTCCAGGTTCAAGTCCATCATCTAAAAGAACCTGGACAATAGGTTCAGGTTCAAGTCCACTGATAATTTCAAGAATTGTTGAAATTTTGCACTGCTCGCAACTTTTCTGAGCTATATAAGCCTGTCTATTAGTAATGAAAGACGAAAACCACATTTTATGGGGCAGTGGTTTCGTTTTCTCGCGTATTCAGTTTGAAAAATAGGTGTAAAAACAAGAAACCATGAAAATGTTGTGCAATCCAACCGAAAATTTGACAAATTTTGCCTAAATTTTCACTCAAATTTTGAACCTATTGAGTGAGTCCAGTAAAACGAAACAGGTCCGGCTGAAATAAAATAGGTTCAGGTTCAAGTCCACAGATTTCAGGTTAAAAACTTATTAATAAGTCCAGGTTCAAGTCGGACTTGCCAACAGTAGTTGGAAGCTTAGAAGATAAAGTTTACGGCCTAATAAACGAATATAAAAATATTTGGAACAAAAGGAAAAGCTGCAAAACATGGTTGGTCGCTCAAATTGAGCAAGCAGCAGTCATTTGAAAACGTATTCAAAGTTTTGCGTGCCGCTGGTAGTGGCAAAAGAAAGTTGGACATACAGTAGATGTCACTGAAATACATAGTATCTGCAAAAAACTGTCAATACTGCTATAAAATCTATTTCCCGGTATTTCCCGGTATTAAGAATGTGCGAACCGGGAGTGAAAATACCGGGAATTCCCGGTTCTTCGGGAAATACCGGGATCCCGGTTGCATCACTACTGTAGCGCGAATTTGGCGCGCTGGGCGTAACAGCGAATTCCAGAACTTTCGGGCCTAAGTCGCAGCCTTTTTAAAGTCGTCCAATTTCAAAGTCGTCTGAAATTCTCAAAACGCGACTTTGACGCCATTTTAATTCGCACACCTGCGACTTTGATTTCAAATTCGTCGTCATTGATTTTTTGAGGAGCGAATTTCACAAAATCGCTATATCGCGCTTTGGCTCCATATGGAGTAACGTCTTTTGGAGGGGCTATAGTTTTTTCTAATCTAAACGTACAGAAATGTATGGGAAAATATTTTGATGCATTTGAAAAATGTTGCAAATATAGCCAGTCAGCTGGTACTAGAATGAAAAAGCCTTACCAAAATAATAATTTTATAATTAAAATTACTGGTAAAGACCTTTGATTCTGATATGGTGTATGGTTACATCTATTTCCTCAGAGAATTTCAATTTGTAGTTCAGTTTGTAGTTAAATCTTTTTGTCTCCAACTTGGCTAAAATTTTGTATTTTGGTTTAATTTGTCCTAAAAGACATTTATTTTATCACCTTCCCGGCCATTTTTGAGAGGGTCACTTTTTCGAAATTCGAGAATATTAGGGATTTATTCAATTGATAACGCAGTATGGCAACAAGAAAACATGACAGTACTGTATGTACTGCATGTTTATCGTGGGGGGGTAAATGGAAAACTACATCGGCTTAGGGAGGGGTGTTCCATCTGCGCTGCCTGTTGTTCTATCTGTTGTACTTCTCTTCGGTGGCCGACCGAGTCCTTTGTCGTTGTCCTTATCGCTCAACTGTCTTGTCGCGCATACATGTAGTTGGGGGGAATGGGGGGTATTTCCCCCCCAGGCCCGATTTTCGGAGAAAATTCCCCCCCAGCCGGATTCTGGGGAGGGAATTTTTTGAAACCCTATTTTGGGTTTGTAAACCTGCAAACAGGGTTCCAGAAGCCCTGATTAGGGTTTCAGAAACCCAACTTGGGTTCCAGAGCCCTAGTTTGGGTTTCAAAAACCCTAAATAGGGTTCCGGAACCCTGTTTTGGGTTTCAAAAACCCTAAATAGGGTTCCGAAACCCTGTTTTGGGTTACTGAAACCCTAAATAGGGTTCCGGAACCCTAATTTGGATTACTAAAACCCTAATTTGGGTTTCTGAAACCCTAAATAGGGTCCCCATGAACCCTAATTTGGGTTACTGAAACCCTAATTTCGGTTACTGAAACCCTAAATAGGGTTCTAGAACCCTAATTTGGGTTTCTGGAGGCCCAAAATAGGGTTCCGGAACACTAATTTGGGTTTAAAAATCTCTAAAGAAGGTTCCAGAAATGCATTTTAACTGTATTATGTCGAATAAAATGGGTTTTTTTGCACGTTTTAAAGCAAAATTAGCTTTTTTTGCACATTTTAAATTAAAAATAAGGTTTTTTCCACGTTTTACAGCAAAAATAGGGCTTTAAACGGAATTTTTGCACTTCAGACAGGATTTTTACCCCATTTTTAGTCCAAAAAAGGTCGCTGAAACCCACTTTTGGACACCAAAAAAAGGTCGCTGAAACCCCCTTTGGGCGTAGCCCTGAAACCCTATTTTGGATCAGAAAAATTCCCCCCCCCCCAGCCGAAAACCCAGCTACATGTATGTTGTCGCGGTGTAGAATGCGATGCTGAGCAACAACAAAGTCTGTTTATGCCAGGGCACAGATGGACCATCAACAATGCCAGTATACACTAAAGACTGGTCACAACAACACACGCACTAAGAGAGGGCAAATCAGAGTCAGCCGCAAGGCAGGTGCGCAGGGAGAGAAAGTGATTGTGTTGAACAGAGGCCTTGCGTCTGGCTCTGTTACTACACAAAGCTATAGACTAGGGCGCGGCCAACTGACACGGCAGGCGGAGCCCGATCGATAAACCTAGACAAGACGGCCAACACACAAGACGGCATGTACGTACCACAGCAGCATGTACGTACAAGCGACAACATATCAATACCCTTTTCTTCTTAAAGGCCGTCTTCTGCTAGTTGTAGTCCCAGTCCCCATAGCGGTCCACCGGTCTTCGTTCTCTGAGAGGGTAGCGGCGCTCTGCTGGCTGCTGTCCAGTCTCTAGCTCGATCACTTCTGAGCTCACTGGGGAATCTGGTACGCGCTGCATGTTCCTGGCGTTCCACAGTTGACCGTCTCACACAGTTTGTAGTTGAATCTGCCCAGAACTGCCGTCACTGTGTAGCATTTGCGGGACCAAGGCGACTGTCCTTTGGGAGTGTGGCTCCTCTTGACATGAACGCGTTGTCCTTTGCGGTACATCTGCTGCTAGGGTGGCGTCTTTTTGTCTCCTTTTCTGCCGCTCTTACTCGATTTTGCGTTATTAGCAACAGTTTTGTTGGCGTTTTCTGGAGACTCCTTCCCTTTCTCTTTTGTGGGGCGTGACTGGCTTTCAAACTTCAAAAGCGAGCCGCAGCTGTCGTTTGAACATCTTCTCAGCAGGGCTTTGCCGCTCACCTTCTTGAGCTGTGGCTCGATAGTGGCACAGAGTCTGAGTCAGTCCTTCCTCCCACTCCTGAGTCTTGGCGAAGGTCTGAATGTGATGTTTTAGGTACCGGTTGAACACCTCCACAAATGCATTCTGCTGTGGTGTGTAGACTGGAGCTTTCTGGTGGAAGATGTCCCTCTCCTGCAGAAATTCCTCAAACTCCAGGCTGACAAACTGCAGTCCATTATCCGTGAGAATACTGGCTGGGTTGCCATATCGAGCAAACACCTGCTTCAACCACTGAATGATTCTTTTGGATGACATGTCAGTGGTGCAGAGAATTTCCGGATACTTGGAGTAGTTGTCCAGCAACACCACTATGTACTTCTTGTGGGCTGGGGCTGTCTCAAACGGACCAGTGATGTCCATTGACAATTCTACCCATGGCTCCTCCGGTGTGTACAGGTGTTCTCCATGTGTGGGCACCTTGGGCTCCGACTTGGCGGAATCTAGGCAGGCAGTGCAGTGACGCACAAACGCCTTGCTTTCTGTAGCCATTCCCGGCCACCAGTAGCCTTCTCTTAGCTTGCGTTTGTAGCGGACGATCCCAGGGTGTCCTTTGTGGGCCTTGCTGAGTAGTTCTCTTCAGATGCACCTGGCACAACGATCTGGCTGTTGTTTCGCAACACCAGTCCTGTTCTGTCCTCCACCGAAAACTCATCCTTCATCCTGTGATAAGGCAAGTTGCAAAATTTGCTGGGCAATTTGGCTTTGTCTGGCCAACCCTCCAGGCAGTATTGCTTGACTTTTCTCAGCACTGGGTCGTTCCTCAGAGCTTTGGCAATTCTTCTGGCTGAGAATCCCAACTCCTTGATGCAATGAATCACTCCACTCAATGCAGGATCGGTCTGCAGGCGCGACAAAACATCTGCCATGTGGTTGTTGTGACCAGGCATGTACTGCACATCATAGTCAAACACATTGAGTCTGTGCACCCAACGTTCGAATTTCTGCGATTTTCTCTGGTTCGCCTGTCGATGTAGCAGTGCTTGCAGCGCTTGGTGGTCAGTTCGAAGCATGAAGTGTCTGCCAAGTAAGTATTTTTCCCAATACTCACAGAAAAACATCGCCGCATAGGCCTCCTTTTCGGTGGTGTCCCACTTTCACTTGGTTCTGTCCAGAGTGTGGTGTCCAAAAGTGACTGGGAATTCCTGGCCATAGTGCACCTGTGACAGCATCCCACCAATGCCATAACCGGATGCATCGGTAGTGACAAAGGTCTGCTTTAAGGGATCGAACATCTTCAGGCACAGTCCCTTCGGTCCATCAAGCAGCTTTTTCACTTGTTCGAACACCTCCTGAGTCTCCCGACCCCACACGAACTTCGTGTTAGCCCGTGTGAGTGCTCGAATTGGTTCCAGCTTGTCACACAGTGAGGGCACGAACTTGCTCAAATAGTTGATGGCTCCCAAGAAACTTTGCATGTCCTTGATGTTTTTAAGTGGTGTCATTTGTCGCAGACTCTCCAGTTTGTCTGGATCTGGCTTGACACATCCTTTGCAGATCACATGGCCCAGGAACTTCACTGATGGTTGAGCAATGATGCATTTCCGCAGGTTGAGGCATAGATTCTTCTCATTCAAGCGTTGTAGCACCTGCTTCAAGCTGTCATCATGTTCCCTTTGATTCGCTCCATACACCAAAATGTCATCGATGTAGGGCTGACACCCTGGCACACCTTCCAGCGTTTTGTGTACCAGTTTCTGGAATACTGCTGTGCTGTCCTTCAAGCCCATAGGCAGCTTCTTGAAAGCGTAGTAGCCCCATGGCGTAACAGTTGTTGTCAGCAGCTGGCTGTCCTCATCCAATTCTGCATTGAAGCATCCTTTTAGCAGGTCGATTTTGCTGAAGACTTCCACCTGACTGAGTCTGTTGTACAGCAAATCGTGGATGTTTGGCAGCGGGTACAGCACTGGATCGATGTCCTTGTTGAGCAGGCTCAGATCGCTTGTTATCCTGACTGATCCGGGATCATCTGGTTTCTCCATGACCACCATGCCATGTACTCGATCGGCATGCTCAACTTTCTCCCAGATACCTTGGCATTCCATCAGCTTGACAGCATCTTTGGCTCTCTCCTCAAAGCGTACTGGGATCGATCTTACAGGCTGTCTGGGTGGCATCTTTGCGCCTGGTTTGAGCCGAATTCGATGTTTGAAGTCTGGGTAGGTGCCGACCTCCTTTTTCATCAGGTTTGACAACTCTGCCAGCAGTGGTTGCAGTCCTGCCTTCCTCCAAGTCTCCAGCACATCTGGCTGCGAATCTTGAGGTGTTTTTTGGCTGCTGCTCCTTCAGCACTCGACTGGCTCCTCCCGGTTCAGGTTTCTGCACAGTTGCGCATCTCGGCTCCTCCTGGATAGTGGTGCTATTTGAATCCACATCGATATGCACTCCTCCCAGTGCATGCAGCGCATCCATGCCCAGTGTATTGTTGCATGTGTTGCCAAACACATACGCTGGCACTGTCATTGACCATCCTTGTAACGATAACTGCACCCTGAATTGTCCTCGGGTAGCGATTGTAGAGTTGTCAAAATTCGCGAATCGTCTGGCAGGCTTGACAGCAGTCTGTCCAAAGCACTTGCGCCACTCAGATTCCGTGATTCCAGTAACATCTGAGCCAGTGTCCACCAACATCCTCAGCACACGACCCTGCTGGTCCTTCTTGTCTGGTGAGATCAGCACCTGACAGTGTACTGGTTGTTGTAGACTTCGAATTGAGGCTCCTCCTTTGGCGATGTCCCTCACTCGAATGGCCCGATTCTTGTTGCTGGATTGTCCTGATCAGCACACCTTAGCGAAGTGGCCCACTTTTTTGCACTTGTGGCACTCCTGTCCCTTCGCTTGGCACGATTCGGTGTTAGCTCTGTGGCCATGTCTGCCACAAGCTGTGCAGGCATCTGCTGCATTCGACTTTCTCCCTGTAGGTGGGTTGGAATCCATTTTGGTCACGGCAGCAGGCTGGTGGTGGCGTCCTTGGCCTCCTCTCTGTCCCTTCCATCCTCCGCGCTGATTCCGTCCCTGACTGGCCACACCGATCTGCGCAGGTCGACTTCCTGTCAGTTTGGCAGCATCCTGGTGCACCGTCTCATCTGCTTGTGCGATTTCCGCGAATCGGTCCAGGTTGACATCCTTTTTGGTCAGCAACTTTTCCTGCATATTGCGGCAACTCAGTCCTTTGACCAACTGAATGGCCAACAGGTATTCGATGAGGTCTCCTTCCGTGATGACACCCTCAGTGACTGGAAAGCTGCACTGTTGTATCAGCAGGCATAGCTCCCTCAAGTAGTCAGCGATTGGTTCACCGGAGTGTTGAGTCCTCTGTAGAAAATCGAAGTGAGCTCTGACTGCATTGGTAGGCCGATGAAAAATCCTCCTGGCAGCTGCTAGGAAATCCAGGTAGGTAGTCTGATTGTTGGTGAATTCCCTCTGGCTGGAAAACTGCGCCAATGCTGCTGCTCCAATGTAGGATGTCAGAAACTTCTTTTTCTCCTGATCGTTGAGCTTGCCGCTGGCCGGTCAGGTTTCATCGATTCCTGTGATGAAATCAGTGAATAGTCTTTCCCATAACGGCCATGTCAACACTGGTGACTCTCCTGGATGAGTCCAGTATCGATCCGGTGGTGGCAGGTAGAGTTTGTTGGGTCCCAGCTGTGCCATCAGTAGAGCGACTGGGCACTAGGCTGGATGTCCGGTAGATGACAGAGCAGCGGCGTTGTTTCGTCGATGTGGTGCTGGATCGATGGTAGAGTAGCGGCGTCGCTTCGTCGATGCGGTGCTTGAGTCGACAGTAGAGTAGCTGCATTGGTTCACCGATGCGATGTTGGTTGTCGTCGGTGCGGTGCTTGAGTCGCCAATGCGGTGTTGTTTGTCGCCGGTGCGGTGCTTGAGTCGCCGATGCGGTGTCGTTTGTCACCGATGCGATGCACGAGTTGTTCCGCGAGACGTATGGTTCCTTCCGTGAGACGCACGAGTCCTTCCGCAAGACGCACAAGTATGTCCCCTCTGGCCACAAATGAGACGCATGACGCTGCAGACGTTGCACGCCCTCCATCCAGAGCAAACGACACACACGGCACTCCCCGGTCGGTCCGGTCCGTCTGGGCAGACGACATGCACGCACACACGTCCGTCCGTCCTTACTGGAAACAGGTTTTAGTAAACCGACTCACTCGTTAGCAACAGTCTTTCTTGTTGGCGGTGGCAGTTCGGCTGAGCTTCGAATTCCACTTGGTCGCCATTATTCCATCCGCGATGGCTGCTGTTGTATCTGTTGTACTTCTCATTCGGTGGCCGACCAAGTCCTTTGTCGTTGTCCTTATCGCTCAACTGTCCTGTCGCGGTGTAGAAGGCGATGCTCAACAACAAAGTCCGTTTATGCCAGGGCACAGATGGACCATCAACAATGCCAGTATACACTAAAGACTGGCCACAACACACGCACTAAGAGAGAGCAAATCAGAGTCAGCCCCAAGGCAGGTGCGCAGGGAGAGAAAGTGATTGTGTTGAACACAGGCCTTGCGTCTGGCTCTGTTACTACAGAAAGCTACAGACTAGGGCGCGGCCAACTGACAGGGCAGGCCGAGCCCGATCGATAAACCTAGACAAGACGGCCAACACACAAGACGGCATGTACGTACCACAGCAGCATGTACGTACAAGCGACAACATATCAAGGGGGTCCCAAGAAACGACGCAAGGCGAAAGGGGTCCGAAAAATCGGGATTTTGGGACAACGTCGTTTATGGATGGCGCCTTAGATGTCCAGGCGGGAATATCTCCTGCTGTTTCATTTTAAAAATCAACAAATTTCGTACCGGAGCTGGCTGAAGCAGTCACGAGCAAATGATAAGCTAGCAAAAAGCACAACCCAGCCGTCCACATGCTGGCTCATTGTCTGAACTGGAATAATAGTTCCAGTAGCCATGGAGCTTCCCAATCCAAATTATTAGTGGCGTGGGCTCGTCTGCTTTGGAGCCAGTTTAATTTAACTACAGTAGTCTTTCTATTAGCCCCTAGCTTGATACCTACAGTACCATGATACCTACAAGAACGCATAAAAGAGTAGCAAGAATGTGCTGATCTGAAGTGGATAATCTTGTCAAAGGCTTGAAGCTAGAAGTTTCTCTTTCGGTCATTTCGCCCTATTTTCTGTCGAGCTCTGAACAGAGGGCTCTAACAAGTCGGGTAGTGGGCAGAACCCGGTTCATCGCTCGAGTTGGCGCTTCTCCTAAAGACGCAGGACTTTCGTGGTGAGACCACTCCTGCAGACAAGCCTCAGCAAGATCGCGCCTGATCGGGGTTGGGGGAGTCTGGCGCCGGCCGGGGGGGGGGGCTATGAGCCAAAATTTTAGGAGGGAGTAAATTTTGGGTTGGGCACTAAAAACGCTCAAAAAGCGAAAAAATCGCAATTTTTTTGCCTGAACATCGCCAAAAATCGCTAATTTAGGGCTGAATGAAATACAGCTAAAAAGTGCTGTTTTGCAGGCGATTTTGGCAATTTTTCTGTCTTAAATTGTAAAACATTGCAAAAATTTGCTAAAAAATTTACTTGCCAGAAAAATCGGAGGGGGGGTCGGCGAAATCATCTCGGGGGGGGTCCCATCCGCGGGGTCTGGCCTAAGCCGGGTGGGGGGCAGACCCCCAGACCCCCTGTTACATGTATGTAGGATATTTCAAAATGGAGCGAATTCTGTGTTTTTTGCTTACGGCTGCGTTGGAGCGTTTTTTGCCTCTTAACCAAAGTTGTAGAGGGATTCGAGCTCTGTACTACAGTGTAAAATCTGCGCAACGCTCCCTTGTAACGCTAATTTGCTCAACGAAAAAAAATCAGGTTTTTCTGTAGCTGGGCTGAATGCGATTTTTCAGTGAATCTGAATCTACAGACCGTGGGGATTCCGAAAATGCACTTATATTTGCCGTAGGTCCAATGGCCAATTTTGGCGATTTTCACTTTTCTGAGGGCGGGATTGAAATAACTCAACCGATTTGGCTGAAATTCATATACAGGGTGTGCCAAAAAAAAACAACCCAGCAGATTTTTCGCTGTAGCAACCGCAAATCTCAACCGATTTGAATGAATCCTTTTTTAAATGAAAGATAAATAAATTCTTAAAAGATTGCTGAAATTTTCATTAATGTACTCTGCTTAGTTCCTGAGATATTGGCTCTCAAAATCAAAACAGTGATTTTGGCAGTGAACAAGAGGGATTTTTTTTATTATTCTGCACTTCGTAATAAAACGGATTCCTGTTACTGCTAAGGGCTCTTGGAGGCTTTACAGGTGACACAGAAACTCGGTTTACTTCAACACTAAAGTATCATTAGCCCTAGCAGTAGGAATCTGCTTTATTATGAAATGCAACGGAATCGCTGTTGTTCTTTGCCAAAATCTGTTTCGACTTAGAAGACAAATATCTCAAGAACTAAACTGGGAATCTCAATAAAAATTGCACCAATCTTTGAAGAATTTATCAGCCTTTCATTCAAAAAAGGATCCATTCGAATCGGTTCACATTCATGGTTGCAAAAGTAAAAAATCTGGTGGGTTGTTGTTCTTTATCACTCTTGTTCATTGCTAAAATCTTTGTTTTGACTTTGAGGACAAATATATCAGGAACTAAGCAGGCTATCTTAATGAACGGTACATCAGTCTTTCAAGAATTTATTTATCTTTCATTTAAAAAAGGATTCATTCAAATCGGTTGAGATTTGCGGTTGCTACAGCAAAAAGTCTGCTGGGTTGTTTTTTTTGGCACACCCTGTATATTGTGTAAAATTTAGTTTTACATCGATTGAGACAAATAGAAACCCTGAAAAATTGACCCTTATACCGTAATCCCAGTTTTTCCAAGATTAGGTCATTTGATTTTTTCTCTGGTTGTATGTAGTAGTTTAAGCCCTCCACTGTGGTTAGAAATGTACTTTTAAGTGTTTTGAATCGATCTCGGATCTTTCTGAAGCCATTCGCATACTTTAGTATGTGGTCCTGGCACGAAAACTGCATTTTGCGTGGTTTTTGCTCTAAGGAAACGCTGGATAGAGTAGGGTCTAACTAAGGGCTTGCAGGGTCAGAGAATTCATTTCTGGCATAGCCATAGTCATGTGATTGGAAAATGAAAGTGAAAAAAAGTGACTGGCCACTCACACGTCAATCACGCTTTGTTTTCAGTCTGTGCGCTGAGGAAACGACTGTGGAATTGGCGACTTTATTTCTTCACTCGCCGCCCAAAAACTGCTTCATCCTTCCTTTCTTTTCTTTTTGCTTGCTTGCTCTGTAGCTAAGATAGAATTCGGTACATTTATCTTGAATTTCTTCACTTACCTCCCAAATTTTCCTTTCCGTTTGGTTGCTGCTCTGTTAACTCAGAAAAATAACATGTGTTTCTCTTGAATTCCTTCACTTACCTCCCAAATTTTCCTTTCCGTTTGCTTGCTGCTCTGTTAACTCAGAAAAATAACATGTGTTTCTCTTGAATTCCTTCACTTACCTCCCAAATTTTCCTTTCCGTTTGCTTGCTGCTCTGTTAGCTAAAAAATAGTTGTGTTTCTCTTGATTTTCTTAACCTGCCTTCCAAACAACTACTTCATTCTTCCCTGCTTTTCCGTTTTCTTGCTGCCGTGTTAGCTAACATAAAATAGGTGTGGTTCTCTTATCTTTACGTTTAGCGTCGGACGCTTATTATCGTGCTGTTAAGGCTAAAATCAGAGCGGAAAAGTCCACCCTGAATAAAGACAGAGAACGCGTGATTGGCCAGTCACAGGCCAGGGGTGGGGTCCCTAAACTATCTTGGGGATTGGCCCATATATATGTAACAGGAGGTTCGGGGATTTGCCCCCCCCCCACCCGACTTAACAGGGTTCGTGCGGCTTTTGTATAGCAAAATTACCTGACCTTTCCCTGAGTTGCTCGCAGTTCCTAACAAGAGTGCTCCCACAAGACAATCGCACAGTTTTTGGCAGACCTGACCTGGCGATGGCGATATGGTGCTGCCCATTATCTTATTCACGATCAGGGTACCGAGTTCTGCAACGTCTTGTCAAGTCGCTTGTGTGAGATCTCCGTCAGCTGAAGAATTCGAGCAAGAAGAAATCGAGGTGGACCAAGAAAAGACGGAACCCTGGGTGAGCATAGGATCACTCGACCTCAGTTCCAAGGACCTTGATGCGGTTAGGAGCGGTAGGATGTTGGATGATCGGGTCATAGATGCAGCGCAGCAGCTAATTGATGGTAAGCTAGGAGTGGCCAAATCGCAGAGCGTCTTGCTTCGTCAGCGCGCCTACAAACCGGTTTCAAGTCAATATCACGTTCAATTGCTTCACGACGGTCAGCTGCACTGGGTTGTTGTTATTTACGAATCCGGCCAAATCTTCATAGCAGACAGTCTTTCTAAGCAACCAACCGGAGACCTTAGACGGCAGATCAGCAGCCGTATTCTGTTGGCGCCCTTACCCGTAAGTGTCCCTTAGCGCAAAGGGTCCCTATGTTTAGGACAGCTTTAAGGTTCCCTTAAAATCCGTATTCTGTAGCGCCACTAAAAGTTGCCCTATGTTAAGGGTTCCTTAGAGCCTCTAAGGCTCCCTTAGAGTCTCCATAACGCGAATTTTGTGTGCTGCTTTGCATAGTTTCTACTTTGTGTTGATCCCAAAATGCCGAAAAATCGAGGCGCTGGTGTGTCGACAAGCAAGAAAGCAACTCCAGCGAGAGGAGTCTCTCTAAACGATGTTCAATGCATGTTTTTGATTGCCGAATTCAAGTCCCGAAAGGACATTTTGATGAGCAAAGTCAATGCCGCCGTCTTCAATCGAAAGAAGAGGGCCGCACAGGCTGAAATCGCTGAAGCATTTGGCAACAAATGGCCCGAAGCAGCCAAAGATGCAGATGCTCTGCGCAAGAAATGGGACATCATGGTGATGAAGGCACTGATGAACTGGACCGCGAGGTGCTAGCTGGAGAAAGAGAAAGTTTCGCTTGAAATACAAAAACTGAATCTGGAGATTGGCTACTTGCAAGTGAAGAAACAGAAAATTGAAGTAGAATTTGAGATGTTCATGCAACAGCAGCAGAACCAGAACATTCTCCAGAACCATGATGGCTCCTATGTGACCATGCAGCCAGCGAAATTACAGATTACACACAGTGTACTTACGCAGAAATTAGCTAAAAAAGTTTTGCACGATGTGTTTTCTGAATAATTTCCCATCACTAAAGGTTGGCAAATCTTGACTAATCAGATCACATGATGAATCACTCTCGGGCAGAAAATCGTTGGGTCGGCCGACGAACTGGTTGACAATGGCGGCGAAATGACTAATTACTATCCAGGCAGCTTTGCACACAGACGGCTGCGACAATGCGAGTGTGTCGCCTAACACTTGCTGCAGAGAGTTGCTCACCATGAATCTGAGAGTTACTAACAGTTTGGTCATGGCAGAGCAAAAATCGGACGATAGTTAGTCGCAGAACTGAATTCTTCACCAAATTCGTCGAGGAGAAACTGCACTGAACCTTTGTCGAAGCGAAATCTCTGATAAAACTCGTTGTCATCATACATGTCAAGCAGATTCAAGCGGTCTCGGAAGACCCGCTCCCTTCTAAGACCTCTGCGAGACTGATTGAGTAAAATACCACGGCCTCCCATCGAGTATTTACAGGAAATTATGACAATTATGTACACAAAATTGTCCGGTTAGGGAGCACTAGACCTCCCTAAGCAAGTCGTCTTTACAGGTAAGGGTCCCTTAGCGTTTACGCGTCTACAGAATAAAGGCTTCCCTTAAAGTCACCCTAAAGGCTTATGCCGCCCTCAAAATTAAGGGTCCCTAAGCACTTAGGGAGCCAACAGAATATGGCTGCAGAGAACTATTCCCGACTGCCATTGACAGCAAAGGAGAGTTGCGACTGCGGGCTACTATGCTCCCAGTGCAGAAACAGATCAACAACACCGACTGTGGCGTCTTTGCGATTGCTCACGCCTTCGAACATCTGAACGTTCGGTGCCTAGACGGAGTCAATTTCGATCTCACTCAAATGCGCAACCATTTGGTTGAGTGTTTGACCAACAGAAAGGTTCAAGTATTTCCGAAACTCAGCTCCTGAAAGCGCGGACGAAAATCGGTGCCAAAGATGATAAAAGTTTGCATCTACATGTTTGTTTCTATGTTTGTTTGTCTGTAAACTATGGTATGTTTAAATGTTTGACATCTTAGACAGAAGAAATTTAAAGGAATAAATTTTTTTTCTAGGGGAAGATCTATTCTGAGGGGGGAAGAAATATACCGGTATAGATTTTCCGGGGGGAAGATTCATACTGGGGGAAGATTTATTTCGTGACACTTTCTGCTGAGTGGCACATTCTTGCTACTCTTTTATGCATTGGTACAGTCCCGCTCTCAAACAGCTCGACCAACAGCCAATATTGGCCAATATTGGCAAATATCGCCAACGAAGCCAACAGGCGCACTGGGTCACCAACAGGACCCACAAATGACCAACACCAACAACAAAACGACAACACCGCCGCCAACAGACCGCCGGCCGTTGGTTGGGGCATTGCACGCGGCTGCCGCTGAGGTCTACTGGACCTGTTACAATTAATTAGCAAAACTTTCACACAAATTTAAGCACGTTTTATGACATAGTAGGGCCACCGTTATTTAACAGAACTTCAGGCAGAACCTTTTTTACATGGCATATGTATCGGCGGCACAACGCAATAGTCATTTTTTCCTTCCAAAAATGTTCAGTACCAGCGATCAGTTCGTCTTTGGTAGTCGGCTGCCACTCCGAGCGCAAAAATTCCTTCCGCCTTTCGCAAAGAACCGGCCGCCGGTCAGTGCTTAGAAAGCAGTACGCGCAATTTTTTAAGGTAAACCGGCCGCCCGTCAGTGCTTAGAAAGCAGTGCGCGCAATTTTTTAAGGTAACCGGCCGCCGGTCAGTGCTTAGAAAGCAGTGCGCGCAATTTTATTAGTTAAACCAGCGGCCGGTCAGTGCTTAGAAAGCAGTGCGCGCAATTTTTTAGGCAAACGGCCGCCGGTCAGTGGTTAGAAAGCAGTGCGCGCAATTTTATTAGGTAAACCGGCGGCCGGTCAGTGCTTAGAAAGCAGTGCGCGCAATTTTTTAGGCAAACGGCCGCCGGTCAGTGGTTAGAAAGCAGTGCGCGCAATTTTATTAGGTAAACCGGCGGCCGGTCAGTGCTTAGAAAGCAGTGCGCGCAATTTTTTAGGCAAACGGCCGCCGGTCAGTGGCTAGAAAGCAGTGCGCGCAGTTTTATTAGGTAAACCGGCGGCCGGTCAGTGCTTAGAAAGCAGTGCGCGCAATTTTTTAGGCAAACGGCCGCCGGTCAGTGGTTAGAAAAGCAGTGCGCGCAATTTTTTAAGCAAACGGCCGCCGGTCAGTGCTTAGAAAGCAGTGCGCGCAATTTTTTAGGCAAACGGCCGCCGGTCAGTGGTTAGAAAAGCAGTGCGCGCAATTTTTTAGGCAAACGGCCGTCGGTCAGTGTTTAGAAAGCAGTGCGCTCAATTTTATTAGGTAAACCGGCCGCCGGTCAGTGCTTAGAATGCAATGCAATCAATTGCGTGGCCCTCAACGCGAACCACATTGGTGACAGAGCCTAAAAGAGTAGGGACCAATAAGACCAAGTAGCGGCCAACGGTCAGATCGGCCTACACACCAACAGCAATTAACGCCCAGCCGGCACCCCATAAACAGGGCCAACAATCGCGTGCAAAGAATGCCTGGTTGTTGGCCCAATTCTCGTCCAATTCTAGCAGTTGGTCGAGCTGTTTGAGAGCGGGACTGTATTAGTCAGAAATTTGCATAAAGCATATTTTGGCTGTCTGTCTGTCTGTCAGTTCGGCTGTTGTTGTGTTGCAAGCGATGGCTGCTGCGATCAATCGTCGGGTGAAGAGGAGCGAATTGCGAAAGTTGATGAGAGTCGGCAAAACCGATTTTGAGAGGAATTTTGAGCTCACATTACTTGCTAACCAGTACTTTCGCGTAAGCTGTTATTTTTCTACTTTGTACTTGAACAAATATAGCAAAACCGTTTTTTTTCAGGTAAATGCCTGCAGTATCAAAAATGCATTAGCCTTTTTCAACTTTAGCTATCTACAGACTGCCTCTGTCCTCAAGGCTTACTTCGCCGACGTCCAATTACCGTTGAGATCTGGCGTTCACAAGATAATATTTAGAGATCGTAAGTTACTGTGGTGTGAAATATATAACTAATAGTAATAGTAGTTGTCCAGAATAATAATAATAATAACAACAACAACAACAACAATAATATTATTAATAATATTAATAATAATATAGGCATGGTAGACGGTTTGGAGCAACAACTCGAAATCAAAGTGAACGAGCACAAACGCTGCAGGCAAAAACTCAGTCGTATGCCCAGTTGGTTGCGCACTCGAGTGAAATGGCTAGAAGAGGACCTCACCTATGCCCGTATGCCCAGTTGGTTGCGCACTCAAGTGAAATGGTTAGAAGAGGGACTCACCTATGAACAGGCTCAACACTTGACCATCTGATTCAAACCTCCTCCTGACATTTATATTTATTACTAGTCAATTACTGTTCTCTTGATCTTTCCTGTTCAAAATAAACTGTTCCGGCGATTGCATGTCCAGCTTCCGTCTTCCCTACCGTCAATTGCACCTATACTTTAGCAAGCAATTTAGCTGTTATTATTTTTTCTATTTCGTTTTGCTTCTTATTCATTCTTTCCCTTTTATTTCTCTACTCCCCCGCACCACCTCAACCTTCCCGCCCGCGCAGGGGGAACAACCGGCCAGGGGGTACCAGTAGGGTAATTCATCACACTTCTTTCTACAAAAACCATTCACTCTACTATTCTTTTCCATCCAATACATTCTCACCATCACTTACCCTCCCTACCACCTGGGTGGACGACTCCCAAATTCTATTATTGTGCTTCGATCCGATCCGATGTGGCGGGGGGAGCAGTACGATGTACAGCCCTACGATCAGACCTGCACGGTCCATTTCGTGACCCCTGATATCGTCATCTCGGACGTTTGTCTTTCTTTCACTGCCAAGCCACTCAAGGCATGCTGTTGGGCGCCAGGTACTAAGAGAGTGCCTGGCGTGGTGACGTCATGGTGCCGACATCTCCCAACGGCCGCCCGGCCAAGTGGCCAAACCGGTATTGGCCTTATTGCTGGTTTCTCAGACAGCTCCTGACGTCGTTGATCTTCCCTCCAACGCGGCATGCTTTTTGGAGCGGCTTTCGGCAGGGTGGGCCATTTATCTATTCCCAGTTTCATTAGGACATAACTTTTTCCTACACAGACCGATTTTTCTGAAATTTTGTATAGATACACCCTGATACTTCAAGTTTTTACTGTTAAAATTTTTAGCGCGTTCTGACATGAAATGTCTGAATAACAGTAAACTTTTCAAAAGTTCGTTATTGCACTGTGAATTATACTCGTAGTACAAAACGAGGCTGGCGATTTGTTTCTTTCTGCCTTCTGATAACAATTTTTGTATCCTTTTGCCTCCCCACTGGGGCCTGGCGGTGCGTGCATGGCTCAACGAGTGGTTCCCAAACCGCTGGTTGGGCCGCGGATCCCCCAACATGCCCTGGCCACCACGCAGCCCGGACTTTAACGCCCTGCGACTTTTCCTTATGGGGCTTTATCAAGTCAAAAGTCTATGCCACGCGACCGGCTGACATTCCAGAACTGAAAGAGCGCATCAGGATGGCCTTTGAAGAGATTACGGTCGAGATGCGGCAGAAGACTATGCTGGAGTACCGACTGAGGCTGGAGAAAGTGATCGAAAAAAGTGGCGGCCACGTGGAGACGCATAACTAGCGACCAGAGTGAAGGATTAGTTTTAAATTTTAACTGTAAAAATTTGAAGTGTTAAGACATTTGTACGTAAAATTTTAATAAAATCGATCTGACTGGAAAAAAGTTATGGTTATATGAAACCGGGAATAGATAAATGGCCCACCCGTACTTATACTGTATTACGCGTTTTCGTTGGACAGCGCCAAAGCCCCGGCACGATCTTCATGTTAACTCTGAAGAAATAGGGCTAGTATCTGGCGCAGCTTATGCTGCCTCCTTGTCGACCGGAACGCACTTGCTGTAGCTAATTACCGTTTTCAGTTACTTCTATGATGTTCTCCTTATTCAGTTGGAATTGTAACAGCCTTGCCCTTGTTTTTTTGCGTAAATAATCGCATCCGGTCATGCTATAGCCGTTTTAGCTTAAATTTTTGCTTGTAGCGCGAGTTATTCAAATCTGTTGCCCATAACTAAAAATGGTACCAAGTGCGACATACAAAAGTTCTTCGCAGACGGATGTTTTTAGATCGCATTTTTCTAATTTTTCATGTAATCAAGTACGGTTTTTTGCGTAAATTATCGCTTCCGGTCATGTAATCGGCGGTTTTAGCATAATTTTTTGCTGTGGCGTGAATTTTTGAAAACCATTGGCCATACCTATAGTCCATGTCAAAAAAGAGTGGACTGGCGGTTTTTTGCAAATAACTCCTTATGGGTGCATCGGAGCGCTTTCTGCCTCATAACCAAAGTTGAAGAGTGGCTCGAGCTCGGTACTCTGGTGCAACCTAATCTGCGCAACGCGCCATGGTAATGCTAATCTGCGCAACGCAAAAAAATCAGCTTTTCCTGTAGTTGGGATGAACGCGAGTTTTTCAGTGAATTATAATCTACAGAACTCGGGAATTTCAAAAATGTATTCATATTTCTTCTAGGTGGAACGGTTCCAGAGTTATACACCATCAAAGTTGGCCGAAAACGCTAAAAATGGCCGTTTTTGGCGATTTTCAGATTTCTGGGGGGGGATTGGAATAACTCTGGACCAACTCAGCCGATCAGGCTGAAATTCACAAATATGGTGTAAAATTTAGTTTTACGTCGATTGAGATACATAAGAACCCTGAATAATTGACCCTGATACCGTAATCCCGATTTTTTCAACTTTAGGTCATTTGATTTTTTCTCTGGTTGCATGTAGTAGTTTAAGCCCTCCACTGTGGTTAAAAATGTACTTTACAGTGTTTTGAATCGATTTCAGTCCATTCTGAAGCCATTCGGATACTGTAGTGTGTGGTCCTGGCACGAAAATAACTTTTTGTCAATTTACATTGTTCCTGCGGCAAAGAAATGACCTATAGAGTAGGCACTAAGGGTTTTGATGGTCAGGTAATCCATTGCTGACATAACTATAATCACTGGAATACTGTATTTTGAGGTCCCAACATGAAAATTGTTATTTTGCGTTTATGCATGCCTGGTGCAAGGAAGCGCTCTATAGAGTAGGCAATAAAGGTTTTCAGGGGTGGGGAATCTATTTCTGACAGAACCATCATCGCTGGGTTACTGTATTTTGAGGTCCCGACGAGAAAATTGTTATTTTTTGCTATTTGGGTGTTTCTGTTGCAAGGAAACGATGAATTGACAAGCACTAAAGGTTGTCGGCATCAGCGAATTCATTCTGGGCATAGCGAATGTACTGGATTACTGTATATTGTGGTTCTGGAACGAATGTACAAACTCATAAGTTTGATTACCTACTTTATTTAGCTTTCTCCTGCAACAGGAACACCTAAATTGCAAAAAATAACAATTTTCTCGTCGGGACCACAAAATACAGTAACCCAGCAATGACGGTTATGTCAGAAATAGGTTTCCCACCCCTGAAAACCTTTATTCCCTACTCTATAGAGCGTTTCCTTGCACCAGGCATGCATAAACGCAAAATAACAATTTTCGTGTTGGGACCTCAAAATACAGTATTTCAGTGATTATAGTTATGTCAGCAATAGATTCCCTGACCATCAAAACCCTTAGTGCCTACTCTATAGGTCATTTCTTTGCCGCAGGAACAATGTAAATTGACAAAAAGTTATTTTCGTGCCAGGACCACACACTACAGTATCCGAATGGCTTCAGAATTGACTGAAATCGATTCAAAACACTGTAAAGTACATTTTTAACCACAGTGGAGGGCTTAAACTACTACATGCAACCAGAGAAAAAATCAAATGACCTAAAGTTGAAAAAATCGGGATTACGGTATCAGGGTCAATTATTCAGGGTTCTTATGTGTCTCAATCGACGTAAAACTAAATTTTACACTATATATGTGAATTTCAGCCTGATCGGCTGAGTTGGTCCAGAGTGGGTGTATCGCAAAAGCGCACAAATCAAAAGCGCACATCCCATTAGCGCACATCCCAGAAGCGCACTTCCCATAAGCGCACGCTCAGAAAGCGCACAAGCGCACAAAAAAGCGCACAAGTAAATGTTAGCAACTACAGATTGTATATAGCACTAGCACAGGTACGCAATGTATGGCGGCAGTTATGCTGGCAGTATGACAGGTTATCATCGATTGACGGCCTGACCACCGCCCTGTTGCCTGGTTTATTTGCGGATCCCAACTCAACCACATGTGGTACTTGGTGCAAAGAGTGTCTTTCATAGGACGTGGGCGTTGGGCGTGGTGGACCAGTTCGCAGAGAGGGTTATCCGGGCAAGAAGCAGCTGCCAGAAATTGAGCTGATAGTAAATCAGAATGCACTTTAACGGGGAGAAGCATAGTCTCCTGATGCAAATGAGCCATTGAGGTCATCAAATGACATCCAGTGATAGTGCGCAAGGCAGCATTTTGTAGTATCTGCAGCTTGCCAAAGTTCGAATTCGAAATATAGGACGTCCAGATTGGGGCTGCATAGTTGAAAGATAGCCTTGAAAGTGACTAGAAGTGTTTCTTTCTGCTGACCCAATATGTTCCCGCTAGAGCTTTCAGGATGGAATTTCTTGCAGAGACCTTGGAGCTGGTGGCTGCCACGTGGTGGGCAAAAGTAAAGTGCGTGTCGAAAACCACTCCTAGGATCTTAGGGGTCTTGTTTAGAGGAAGCCGCACCCCATTGAGGAGGACATTAGGGTGGTAGTTGGATTGGTGTGGATCTGGCGTAAACATCAGTGGTGGACTCTGTTGAACTCAGACGGGCATCTTAAGCCTTTATATATACAGTAAAACTCTGTATGTCCAGAACAGGCGTTTTATTTCACATTACTTTATGTGCGCTTTCTGAGCGTGCGCTTATGGGAAGTGCGCTTCTGGGATGTGCGCTTATGGGATGTGCGCTTTTGATTTGTGCGCTTTTGGGAACACCCCTCCAGAGTTATTCCAATCCCCCCCAGAAATCTGAAAATCGCCAAAAATGGCCATTTTTAGCATTTTCGGCCAACTTTGATGGTGTATAACTCTGGAACCGTTGCACCTAGAAGAAATATGAATACATTTTTGAAATCCCCGAGGTCTGTAGATTATAATTCACTGAAAAACTCGCGTTCATCCCAACTACAGGAAAAGCTGATTTTTTTGCGTTGCGCAGATTAGCATTACCATGGCGCGTTGCGCAGATTAGGTTGCACCAGAGTACCGAGCTCGAGCCACTCTACAACTTTGGTTATGAGGCAGAAAGCGCTCCGATGCACCCATAAGCAGTTATTCGCAAAAAACCGCCAGTCCGCTCTTTTTGGACATGGACTATAGTATAACCACATAAGCTAACAATTATGGTGTGTCATGCCAGGGTTTGAACGTTTGGCGCTACCGCGCACCGATAACTTACGACAAAACGCAATTTGATGCGAGCTTCTTGCTAGGGAGATCACTAGTTGCGCCGATTAGTGTTTTCAAGTGTAGATTATTTTAAGCCAATTCTGGTTAAAAAGGGGCCACCGTCCTGGTCCTTGGACGAAGATTGTTATATTTATGCTTAGTCGATAGCAAATTGTCATATCTAGCCAGATCCTCTTAGGCAGACAAATCTGTCAACGCATTCGAATACTATGGATGTTTTAATAAGTGGAGGTCGCTATGGTGCATTTTTCTTTTTTCCATTTTTGAGTTTTGCTGTTTGAGAATCTCTGAAAGTAAATGAGCCGAAATATGCATCTAAGGTAGGCCTACACATATGCAAAAATTGGTAGCTATCTTTCAGCAGTTGACTGAGAAAATTTCTTTTTTCTGTTTTTTTCATAGTGATTATGGTCGTTTAAAAAGGGCCACCGTCCTGGGGTTTCGATCTCAATCTTTCTATCTGTGCTTATTCCAGTGGCGTACCCAGGGGGTGTAGGGTGTGTACACCCCCCTTTGCGGTGGAGGTAGGGAGGAATAGTTAGACAAAAATAAGAGAAATGAATTAATTATGTACTAAAACTGTCTGTTTAATGCTCAGTATACCTTTTAAATGCGTTTTCGAAGGTTAAATTTTCAAAAATTTCTCGCCCTGGTCGGGCAGAAGCCCAGCTAAAACTTGTAATTTTTGTCAATCTTAAGTCAGAATGCTTTTAAACACGTGTTTGAAGGCTAATTTTGCGATATTTTCTGGCCTTTGTTGAGCAGCGGCCAACCAGGCAACTTAAAAATTTTACACCCCCTTTGCAAAATCCTTGGTACGCCACTGGCTTATTCTGTAGCTAGGGTAATGATCTACCGATCCGGTCGTGGGCACGAATGTACGTCTATGCGTATGAATTTATGGCAAGTTTTCTAGGTGTGGTTCCGGGGTGAAATCGGCCGTTAATCGATTAAGTAGGGCGACATAACGAGAGCGCGTAATCTGAAGTAACATGCAGATGCAGTAATTGGTTGTAGAGGTGCTGGTGTATTAGTGAAAAAAACAATAATCTAGAGGTCAAAAGCAGTTGTATGATACCAAATTCGGTCATATTTGTTAAAGATTTACAATTTGGATGCGCACGTTTTACAGGATTTTCTCCGAGACCAAAAACACGTATCTGAGGTAAAGCTGAATATAGCATGCAATAGTTAGATGTTGATGTGTAAAATAATAATCAAGAGATCGTCAGCAGTCACTTGATACCACATTCGGTCGTCTGTGTTCAAAATTTGCAATCTGAGTGATCTCCTCATTCTTGCGAAGAATAGGGATGCAAATGGTATAAAAAATACCAAATACCAAATACCAAATAGTAGATGGTATTTTCTATACCAAATAATACCAAATAATTCCAAATAGTTGCTAAACAGGTCGCTAGCTGTTTGGAATGAGCGCAAAGTCACACTTTTTGTTTTTACAGCAAAAATCATAAGTTTTGCCTCAGTGGAAGAGTTTTTGTTTCATCTAAAAGAAATCTAGTCATGTCGAGAAAGCAAACGAGTAGAATTTGGGTGTTTTTCACTGACTCGGGAAATGGGCAAGCACGTTGTGACGTTTGCGGTCTAGGCTCGGTCTCGATAAAGGGGCCGTCCATAAACGACATCGTTCCAAAACCCAGATTTTTCGGAGCCCCCTTCCCCCAAAATCGCCTTGCGTCCTTTCATGGGGCGCCCACTCCCACTTTTTGAGAATTTTCCATGAATGGTTGTTATAAGCTAAACTGGTCAGAATTCCTTGTTCTTTTGTTGCTCAGAAACGGTAAAGAGACGTCTTGTTCTGCGTATCTGCATTGTTAAACTTTTAGTAAATTAGAAATAACGAGAAAACTCTGAACAGAAGCGCTCTGACAGAGTATACAGTGCAAAATATGCAGAATTTATCGCTTAAAAGCTAATTGTTTAGTTATTTAAACTATTTGGTATTATTTGGTATAAAAAAATACCAAATACCAAATAATACCAAATACCTAGAAAATACCAAATAATACCGAATAATACCAAATAATACCGGATATCATTTGCATCCCTACTTGCGAAATCAGCAACTTGCCTGAATCTTCAAGGTGCCCAGCTACAAAAGCTGTTAAAAAAGTTTTAATCGTAACAATCCAAACTTCATTCATTTTTTCGCTGCTGGGTGGGCGATAGGGATGGGACCGGTATAAAAATACCGTATACCGTATACCATTTTCGATACCGTATAATACCGTATAGTTTGCTGCAAACTAGAGATGCAACCGTAAAGAAAAATACCGGATAGCGGATAGTTTTTCAGAAGACCGGATACCGGTTAATACCGGATAGTAATGATGATCAAGTTTTAAGGAAATACAGTAATTTTCAGGCTAGAAATATACTTTTTCGATGCTTTCTTCAAGGCAGGATGTGACCAAGAATGTATTTGATGTGACTGATATCACGTTCATCAGCTATATTTTCTAGATAACAGGCTGCAGTTAAGTCTGAAAATAGTGCTAATCTGCATGCGAAACCAAAAATACGCTCGAAAACTGGAAAAATTGTCATGAAAATGCTATTTTTGGCTATCCGATATTATCCGGTATCCGGTATCCAAAATATACCGGATACCGGATAGTGTCTTAGAGCAAAAAAATACCGGATTATCCGGTATATACCGGATAATACCGGATTACGGTTGCATCTCTACTGCAAACGCTAGAAAACACGCAGTTACGATAGTATATGGACAGCTCGCAAAGTTCTGGGCCCGTATTCATAAAAATATCCTAAGTTTAGGACAACCTAAGGCGCTTAGGACGTCCTATTTGGCCGTAGGATATCCTATGAGTATGACATCCTACGCCGTATGATAGGATTATTCATAAAACAGTTTAGGATATCATACTCGTAGGAAATCCTAAGCGCCTTTTATTAGTGCTTTGGGCCACGCCACGAGACATGTTTAGGAGGGAAATTAAATCTGACTTTCCTATTTGGTTGTTGGCACGGAAGCCCAAGTTTAAGTCTAGAAGTAGTCATTTCTGCTCTGTAACCGTAATTAACCATTTACCGTAATTAACCAACAGTAAATAGAGCAAACGGGTAAGAAAGAAAAACGCTAAGAACACCTTCATTTCAATGAAAACATGAATATAAATGTTTACTAGTAATTTCAAGTTGATAATTATGTTAATTATCAACTGAGATAATGGTAGACAGGCAACCAAGAGTGTTTATCGCATGCAACGCACGCTAAAAACTACGTCCTAAGCGGCCGTAGGCAGCTCGCGACCTACCTAAGGTTTTCGTCCTACGCCGTAGGATTTCCTAAGAGCGGCCATCCTAAGCAAAGTTTTATGAATTGTCCTACGGCCCGCGCCGCGTCCTAAACGGCCAGATTTAGGAAATCCCACGTCCTAAATTGTTTTATGAATACGGGCCCTGGTCAAAAACAAAAGTTTTATTTTTGTGGCCGGTCTGTATAGTGAAAAAAGACGGATTTGGCTGAAATTTATGCATAACAAAAATGAAGTTGCAAATACATTGTATCTTGTATTTTGGTTCCATGGATGTTACAGCTCTGGGCCGACCTAGGGAGGGGGTTTCGCCCAGAGGGCCCAGTTTTTAGCTCGTTTTCTCAGTAAGGACGCTAAAAATCGCTATTTTAAGCTGTCAAATAGAGTTGTAGAGCTAAAAACAAGCAAAAAAATGGCAAAAAAGGCTTCGAAAAACACCGATTTCTCTTAAATATCAGCAGTGGAAACGCCAAATTCGGTTTCCAAAGGCTTTTCAAGCGAATTTTAGGCTAAAAGTTAGTGAGTTCTAAGCCAGTTCCATTAGCCAGCCTGTCTCTGAGATGAGGGGGTTTGGCCTTTCCGGCTAGGGGGTGACCCCCTTGTACACGAATGGGTTGGACATACCAGCTTTACTTGATGTTGGTGAAATGCTAAGCAAAATTTGGTTTTTGATTGTATTCGAAAGTGAAATTGCAGGTTTTTCTCCATTTTGCAAGTAATACACATTTTCCATTTTTATGAAAGCAAAAAATCTGCCTTAAAGGTAGATTTGATGGCTTTTTCTAACCGATACTTTGGCTTGCATAACCTGAAAACAGTATTGCGACGTTTGAAGGAGCGAAAATGACATGAATTTACTCTTAAAATCTAGCTGATTTAGTTGTGACAACTATACGGTATTATACGGTATAAAAAATACCGTATACCGTATAATACCGTATAGCCAAAAGTACCGTATAATGCCGTATACCGGTCCCATCCCTAGTGGGCGAGAAGAAAAGGTTCGGTGCGAGCTAGTTGAAGAAGTTGTTCTTCTATCTGTTAAAATTCAGGCCATCCCTGCGCAACTGACGCAAGAAAAGCTGAAATAAAAAGTTGACTGACTGCGTAACAGAACGAGAGACGATGTTTCTGACGCGTTCCGAGTACGACAGAGGAGTGAACACATTTTCACCTGAAGGACGACTTTTTCAAGTTGAATATGCCATTGAAGCTGTCAAGGTAATAATAACTCGTTCGCGGAGTTCATCCTTCAAGTTCAGTTCAGAATTAATCGGTCCAGAAAAACATAGGAAGAGTGATACGAGAGAGAGTACCAAGGCGTAGCACTTACAGATACCCTGCACCACAGTTGTTAGAGTCAGAAATTCAAAAACAAGCCTTTTGTGAAAGCTCCAAATTTGATTTTTGAAAAATCAATCTGCAAATTAGCATACTGCATGTAACAGGTCCGGGCCTGCCTGGGAGGCCGGGCTAAAAAGGGGGTATTATTATTCTGAGTATTATTATAACTTGAAATTTTTAAGTACCCTCCTGCCACTTTAATCAAGAGTGGCTACAGCAATACAACCAAAATGCTTTCTTTCAGAGTATCCTATTTTCTAACTGCCCGTCTGTTCCTTAGCATGGCGCAGCTGTAAATCTAGTCAGTGCTGAGAGGAATATATAAAAAAGTGTAGTTGGAATTTGTTTGTTAAGCTTGGAAGCACCAGCATAGGAATAAAGACAGCGGAGGGCGTGGTGTTTGCAGCAGAGAAGCGAATTACTTCAAAATTGTTGGTGCACGAGTCGGTAGAAAAGATTTCTCAAGTCGACAGGCACATTGGTAGGTGTTGTGGTGTTTTTATGAAATCTACTTGAAATATTTTTACATTTGCTGGGGGTGTCTCGGGTTCCGATCTACCGGAAAATCGGTTGCTGTTTCTGCTGGAACTAGCGGTTCCGCTGCCAACGGGTGACGGTACTGATTGGTTTTTTAATAATTTATTTTAATATTTAAGAGGAAAGTTTGCGTAATTTCATGTCATTCCACTGGCGGGGGAGATCCGTTTTCCAAAAAATGGTAAATGAAATCGCTGTCGATTTTCCTTAAAATCGCTAAAATTTTTGTCGAGGGACATAGACCACCATGGGTAAGCATACATGGGCCGGAAAAATCCGGAGGGGGGTAGGGGGGTTGAGACCTCGGGGGGGGGGGGGGGGGTCCCCCGGAAAAAGGCCAAAAACGCCTATTTTGCCTTAAATAAGCGAAAATTTCCTCCCTCCGGGAGGGGGGTGGGTGGCCGAGGGGGGTATGGCCGACCGAGGGGGGAGGGGTATGCCCCCCGGCCCATGTATGTGGGTAAGCTATGTATGGGTTATAATGCAGAGTGGCCCGTTTATCTATGCCGGGTAAGCCTTAAAAGGCTTGTGTTGATATAAGGCTGAATTTACCTGACTGGGTGTGGCAGGTCAGCCACTTGTTCCGCACTTCTGCGTGTTAAAGAAAGTGACCGTGGACACGTGGAAGTGCACAACTAAGGGCTGAAGTGACAGACGTGGCCAAGATTTTGAGAGAAAAAATTCTCAGGTTTTGTTGTGTTACAAATTCAGCATAATTGATTGACGAATACAAAAGCACTGACCAAACCCTTAATACATAGCTACCATACCATACATAGGCTTGCCACCCTGTACTAAGTTAGTCAAAAGCTGTGTGTGTGTGCATGTCATCAGTTAGAAGAACTGGAAAAGTGATGCGAAAACTGTGTAAATAAGTGGAAAGTTCGGTTGCAGCGGTTACCTACTCTGGTCTGATCGCTGACTCGCGTACATTAGTAGATCGAGCGCAGTTGGAAGCTAGAAATTTTTGGTTCACCTACAATAGAAGCATTAAAGTAAGTTGGACTGTCTTTTTGCTTCCCCACCTCGTATCCGCATCTATGTCCGGTCTAGGGATGCAACCGAAGTTCGGTATTATTCGGTTCATAATTCGGTTACTAGTACTATTCGAATTCGGTATTTTTCAAACTGAATAATACCGAATATTGTAAAGCCGTTAAAATTGCACTGTTTTGCTTAAATTTGTGTAGAAATCACCGAGATATTTCTTCTTTTACATCTGTCTGTTCATTTACTATGCTCAAATTTTGGCAAACAATGACTATTCAGACAAAAAGTCAACGAACTTCAAGGTCAAGGTTTAACTTACATAATAATAAACAACAACATTTCGGCCTTTTCAGTTCCCAGTAGACTACGCTGTTAGCATTCCACTTCTTAACGTCTTAACGTCCTTCGAAGCGTTCGTTTTATGTACCAAATAGAGTGCGAACTGGTATTGGGTATTGGGGTGTTTTCCAGGTATTGGGTATTGGGGGGTAAAAACCGATAGAAAATCGATGTTGACCTGAAAAATTGATCTGAAAAAATCGAAAAAGTTGATCGATGATTCGGTTTAGGAAGCTGTTTGGTTGTTGTTTTCGCGTTAAATCAACTAAACGTCAGTAGAATTTCCTAAAGTGTACGCTTTTCTAAGCGCTACACCAGTAACTAATTTCTCTGTTCTTATCTAAAATAAAAATTAGAAAGTCACCATAATGTACCAGTACCGTACCCATGGCTATTGCGGTGATGCACACAATTTCCAGCCGAGTTACCGTAGGAAAAAATTCGCCGGAAATAAGAAACACGACTGAGTTACGAAATATTAACTACCAAAACTGTTAATTTCTGCTAATTTTACGCCCAAAATGGCTTCTATGTAAATCCTTTCCTAAAGGGTAGTTTTCAAAATTTTCTCGCCCTGCTTGGGCAGTGGCCCAACCAGGCCTCTTAAAAGTTTTAATCGCAGTGCCAGTAAATCTTGTGTGCACAACTGGAATGTACCTGTCCGCTGAAATGTAATTTTTGGCCCAGCTACGCAAGTATTGGGTATTGGGGTATTGGGGGTCTCAGGTATTGGTATTGGGTTTTTCAGGTATTGTTCGCACTCTAGTACCAAATACTAAGTTTAAAATCTATCTTTTCAACCGATTCATCCAATCTAAGTTATATGCCTAAGCTGCCAGCTCCGCTTACAGTAGTACTGGATGGATGCTCGCTTCCTCCAACTTCTTGTATGCGTTCATAATTCGCTCGTAAATATCTTCCTGTTATCCGCCACATTCCAGATAACTGAGAAGGCCCTTTCACCCAACCCGCTGTCAAACCCAACTTTTAGCCTCGGTTTTATGCTTAGGCTCAGGCTTAGGGGCAAGCGTTTTTACGAAACCTCCGCCATGTGGCGGATAGTAGGAGGATATATACGCGGAAGTGTCTTTGTACTGTAACTTCACATGATTGATCAGGGCACTTGTGGCCTAACTCGCGCCTCTAGAAATTTTGTTCGCAAATTTTGTACTCGTTCTTTACCGTCAGCAGATCGACCAAATAGGGCTTGTTTTAGTTATAGGCATGGATAAATCTATAGCATTCAAACAATACGTCACTCTACAGCTTTTTTAGCATAAAAAAGTTTAGCAAAAAACAAGAAATAGTAGTTAGACAGTATATTTTTGCAATCGCGCTGCGAATCATCAATATGCGGTATTATTCGGTTCCGAAAATCCGCTTCGGTATTCGGTATTTTTGTATTCGGTTGCATCCCTAGTCCGGTCCCAAAATTTTGAACCTTTCATACAGTAAGAGTTTCTTTGGATGCGGTTAGAAATTACTGTACGTAGATCTTTTACAGGGTAGCTGATGGTTGGTTGGCAATTTTCTGTAGGTAGTATAAATGAGTAGTGTGCACGTTGTAGGTGGAGGATGTGACGCAGTCAGTAGCCAATTTAGCGCTGCAATTCGGAGACGACGATATAAAGGCGGCCATGAGTCGGCCGTTCGGAGTGGCTATGCTGTTTGGCGGCTGCGATAAACTGGGACCACATTTGTAAGTCTGCCAATTCCCTCCTGTTATCCATTCTTGAGCTACATTTAATTTTGCTGTTCAGATTTCATTTGGACCCGTCGGGTACGTATATCGATTGTTTGGCCAAATCTATCGGCGCTGCGTCGGATGGTGCAGAACAGTCGCTCAAGGAAGTTTACCACGAAGTAATAATTTATACCACTTTTATTGTTCTTTTGCTTGTTTTTGCATTAGTCTGCATCACACACGGGTCAAGGCCAAGGTTCTCTCTCCACCGTTCTGACCATTAGCCGGGGAAATTTTAGGCGATTTTTGACATTTTTTGTAAATTGGCTTCCTCCCCGAGACCTTCTCAGGAGATGCACTGACTATGCTGTTTTGTTTTTCTTTTTTTTAATTGGCATTGTTATTTTTGTAATAAGTAGCTTTTCTGTTGGTTGCAGTCGATGACCTTGAAAGAAGCGCAGAAGGCAGTTTTGAGCATTCTCAAGCAAGTTATGGAGGAGAAGTTGAGCAGCAAAAACGTAGAGGTGGCTTGTATAGTGCCCGCTACCGGTCAGTCGCTTCTCTTTACACTTTCTCCTTACAACTGCGGTCCTGGTGGGCTAGGGCTTACCAACATTTTCACTCCAACCGGAGCCTTCTCATGTTATTTTCAAAACACTTGAATTTGGTAGTAGAATAAAAATTTGCAACCTGGAAGTTGAAGAGACAAGTTGAAGTGTTTACAGTCATGTCTCGTTAATCCGGATATTCGTCTTCCAGACAAGATTTGGCCGAGTCCCAATTTTTCCCCATGTTGTATGCTTGTTAATCCGGCCAAAAGATATTTGGTTCCAACTTCGAAATTTGTATTGTAAAGTTAATTAGCTAATTAGGGCAAAGTCGGTGCGCAATTTTTCAATTCAGATACGAATTTTTAATGGAATTAATCCAAAGTTAGAATGTGATTTTTTTCTCTTTTTTATGGTTATACTCAACTGAATTAAGCTTTTGGCTATTAATGAGGAGATACTGTTACGGAATCTGATATGCAACTAGCAACATGCATGTAACAGGGGGGTCTGCCCCCCACCCGACTTAGGCCAGACCCCCCGGATGCCCCCCCCCCCCCGAGACGATTTCACCGACCCCCCCCTCCTCCGATTTTTCTGGCAAGTAAATTTTCGAGCAAATTTTTGCAATTTTTTACACTCACACACAAAAATTGCCAAAATCGCCTGCAAAACAGGACTTTTAGCTGTATTTCAGCCCAAATTAGCGATTTTTGGCGATTTTTAGGCCAAAAATTGCGATTTTTCTCGATTTTTGAGCGTTTTTTAGTGCCCACCCCCTCCCCCAAAATTTTGGCTCAGACCCCCCCGGCCGGCGCCAGACCCCCCAACCCCCCTCCCCCATCGGCGATGACCTGTTACATGTATGACTAGCAAAAACTGTCATTTAGGATTTTGACCCAAAAACAGTGTTTGATTCGTTTTTTGTTCGTTTGTTTGTTAAGCTGCAGTAACAGTGTTTGTGTAGTACAATTTAGGCCCCCAAAACATGACATGAGCAAAGGGGTCGAGGAATTGGTCCCCCTCAGAACGCCGCAGCCGCTCGCAAGAATATTTGGAAGAGTGTTGTATAGAAAATTATTATAAAAGTATAGCTAGATTAAGGGTAAACGAGCTCAAAAGTAAAAATGCACTATTTTATGAAGAATGAGCCAAAAACCTTGATTCTATAGTGCAAAATTATAATTTGGCTTACAATAACCCCTCAACACTCCATCAGTATCGGTAGAAACAAACAATTTTTCTGTTCAACTCACTGGATGGAAAATTTTGAAACGCTTCTGTCAGCTCAATTCTTGGCCGTTTGTTCTGTAAATTGGTCTAGAGTTTCTTTTGTAGAAACTGTAGTGGCTAACAAATTTGCATAAAAAAATCTCAGCTTGTTGGCTCGCAATGGTTGTTCGAAATTTACCGTTCTGGTGAGCTGAGCGGAAAAATCGTTTGTTTCTACCGGTGCAGATGCCGCTATCCCCCTCTCTGGATTTGAACATTCTACTTCCCTTCAACTTCAATCCCATGTCTGCGGTAGGGGTTGTGGCTTGGCTGAGGAGGCTGAGGAAGTTGCTTTTCCAACTGGAAACGAGGGCCGCAAACTCGTCCGAGATTATGTTTGTGAGTCGAAAATTAGCTCGTGTGTTTTAGGAGACGAACTTGGAAAATTTCATCGCCTCACAACAGAAGAATTGGATGCACTGATTTCCGATTTATAGATACTTGTGATCTAATTAATTCTTGACGTTATTTTGTTTTGTTTCCGTTTTTGAACTTAAAAAAGTAAACTGCCGTTATCTCCGCTGAACTTTCTGGTTACCGCACAACATACAGTACATGTACTAGGGGGTTACCCAACCCCACCCCTCCCCCGAGAGAGAAGTTTAGAGACCCCCCCCCCCGACCCAAAAATGCAAGTACTAGTAGCAGCTCCAGTACTGACAAACTGGCTCAGAAATAACAAGTTTTTAGCTTAAAATCGCTTGAAAAGCCTTTGGAAACCGACTTTTCCGTTTCTACCGCTGGTGTCTAAGAGAAATCGGTGTTTTTGGAAGCCTTTTATCGTTTTTTGCTTGTTTTTAGCTCTAAAACGCTATTTGGGAGCTTAAAATTGCGATTTTTAGCCTATGCTAAAAACGAATTTCCAGGCGTTTTGTAGCTTTTTGAAACTTTGGACCCCCTCCTGCTCGTCCCCTATACCTGAGAGATAAGCTCCCCGGGATCTTGTTACATGTATGCCGCACAGTATACCTACGCAGGTATAAGCACGATAGGGTTGACGTTATGTTAAAAATTGTCGCAAAATTCGCCTTTTTTGACTTCTAGGACATTGGTGGGTGTAATGTTTGCACGCGAATCATCACTGTTTTATGTGCTGACCTAATTTGGATTGTCGGGCAGAGTGCGACCTTCTCAATCGGCCGTTTGATGTGTTTATGTTTACTGTCATCTTTACTTTCCTTCACCACTATGATGTCCATTTTGGCTATGATTCTTCTAGCTCTTCTCACTACCGGAAGCTCAGCTGTGGTACGCGTTTGCTTTCCTTTTCCTATCTATGTACATGTAGATGAACTATCGCCGGTGAGTGAATTTGTAAGGCTGGGCAGCAACGGTGAGAAAATTTAGAACGCATAGCCTTTCTAAGAAACCATCCCTCTAGGCCAACACCTTTTTGTTCCTCTACTCTCTAAACAGATTTGTTTTGGCCTGAAACGGAAAAAAGGCGTTGAACAACAAACGCACGAATACAAGTGATTCGTTTTGTGTTTATACTTTGTGTTCGTTGTGTACAACAAACGCTTGCACATTTTCGTTCGCTCTTCTGGTCTGGGATAATACTGAAAGGGTCTTGAATATTTGTTTACAAACTTTTGCTTCCTTAAATTTAATGAGCTTTCCACATCCGACGTACAGTACGTATTTTACCAACTAATTCTTGCACAGCCTACGATTGATTTGTAGAGATGCCAGTCTGGCAGTAAGATCTGTGGCCCAGTTTGCTGTGCAGGCCAAAATTCCTGTGTCGACGGCATTTGCTGTCGCCCGGGCTATCTGAAGTGTGGCTTCAGTTGCTGTTCAATAAGTCGAGCCACATGCATCAACGATATTTGCTGTCGAAAGCGCTACAAACAGTGTGGTCGTGGTTGCTGCGCCTGGAACTTTGACTGTGTCGACGGGCAATGCAAGTCGAGAAAGGGTCGTTGGACCTGAATGCATACGTACGATTTATTGCACGGCCTTTTGATCTGTAAGCTGGTGACTTTTATAAAAATGATGCCTGAGATATTTTTGTCTCGTCTTGCTTTCACCTCGACGATGTGTGACACCTTGCTGAGCTGACTCAGTCGTGCCACTTTTAGCGCTCTTTCGTAAAGCGCCGATTCAAACATGACATGGAATCTTCAGCAATACGGAAGCTACGGGACGGCGTAATTTTAGTCCACCAGTATCCGGAAATAAACGGTGATTAAAAGACCGAAACTCCACATTTGGCTCTGTTCATGAAACATCTCCATTTTTTCACCTCACATCTGCAGAAACTGATGAAGGTTCGAATTCGAGTACCGGTTTATAATTTATGGCGGTACGGAGATCCTGCTAATTAGGGCTTCGATTCCATATTACCCAAAAAATAGTAAAAAATTTTAAAAAAGCAAAAAGTTAAAGAAAAGAAGCAAGCAGAAGAGCGACAGCAAGAGGGAATGTAGAATTTACGTTGTATGGATGAAAGGAATCTCTTCGAAACATAGCTACAAAACCGAGTTAAGAAAGAAACCCTTTTTTACGGTAAGCAAGCAATATTTATTTTCTTAATTTAATTTATTTAGCCTTCCTTCCTGTCCTCCACTCCACTTTTTTGGCTAACTGAAGTAATGAGGCTAAAATAAGAAGAAAATAATAATAATACTAATAAATAAGTTGCGTTTGTCGGCGAGTGGGGCGAATAAGTGGGCCACCTCCATGTGACTGTGATTCTCTAGCCGGATCCGGCCGGCCGCCATTGATAATTACACTCGCTGGCCGGCGGAGTCAGCCACTCAGTATCGATCAATGGCCAGTCTGGCTAATTACACTCGCTGGCCAGCCGAGTTGGTCACTCAGTATCGATCAATGGCCAGTCCGGAGTCCGGCTAATTATGCTCGCCGCCCAGCAGTCAGTCAGTTTGTATCGCTGCCAGAGCTGTTTTTAATAGGGTGTTAGAGCCGGATCTTTTATCACATACTCAGTTAGCAGTTAGTTTAGTCATCACCCAACAGAATAATAACCAGAGTCAAGTGTGGTTGTCGATTGCCATTTGTCGTTGAGGTGCTGCTCTCTGTACAAAATTGCGTTTTGTTCGCGTTCCCTCTCTTCGCGCGCTTCTTGCAACAGTCGCAACTGTTCTGTTTCCCTAGCCCGGTCTTCCTCTTCACGTTCACGCTCGCGTGCCACTTCATAGTTTTCTTGTTCAACGCGCTCCCGCTCTGCTTCCTCGCGCTCTATCATTGCCCTTCGTTCTTGCCTGAAACTGCATGTTAATAAGTAAAGTACGTATGTTAGTAAGTATCTTTTACTTACCAGCGCTCCTCCACAGCCGCTGCAATTCGCTCTCTTGCGTTGTTAGCCGCCTTCTCTTCGTACAATTTCTGATCCTCCTCCTGTCTCTGTTCCCACTCCTTGTCGGCCTCTTCTCGCCATTGCAGCCTGCGCTGCAGCCGTAGCCACAACCCTCCAGCTTCGTTGTCTGCGTCCGCATCTTGCTGTCTCACCGAACTCGAAACTCGCTGCATGATGCTCTTCTCGTTTGAATCGAGGCGCTGGAGTCTGGTTTTCCTGATACTGTTGACGCGCACTAATGGACGATGCCCAAAGGGGTTGCTGGCATAAGAGGTACGCATTCGAGAACTAAAGTAGGTGGTTCGAAATTAATTATGCAAGGTGAAGTGCTGTAAAGTACATACGTAGTCGGCAAGGCGCCGTAATACTGTAATCGCCCGTCTCGTGCCTGTTCCTGTTGCAGTTCCTTGAGTTTGGCTTTGGCTGCTTGCGTCTTTTGGGCATTGGCATGCCGGAATGGACCGAACGCGTAGCTGGCGATCTCGGATTCCAACCTCTCAATCTGCCGCTTGCGCTGCTTCTCCTGAAATTTTTGTTCCTGAAAAAATTGCCGAATAAAGACAAAAAGATGCTTACAGTAGCTGGTTTGTCTGCACGAGTCTGTCTATGAGGGCGCAAGGAGCGCATAATCCTCTTAACTAGGGAGGCACGCTCTGGGGTCTGATCTAAAATGCAGAGGTCTTGTAGCACGTTCTGAAACTATGTTTGTTGCGCACTTTCAATCTCGTCTATCTCTTTGATGCTTTCCATTTGGATAACCTTCCTGTTATTTCGCTGGCGTTTATAGGATGTCGAAGCGGCAGTGCGCTGCTCTGCCTTCTGACGTTTGCTGCTATTGCTAAATTAAAATTCACTGTTTGATTGACTGACAATGGCCTAACACCTACCTTTTGGCTCTCTGAACTGTTCTGTAGAAGGAAGAGTCACTCCCGCCCTCTGGTTGGTTGTTCTCATCTTCCTCCGTGTCACTTCCCTCACGGCAGGTGTTACGGCTCAGTCGCGGTCGGGATGTGCAGTGTTCGCAGATATAGGAGTCCCTGTTTGCCGTTGAGCCCGCACACAGATGATGCTGCCAGCCCTCACACTCATTGCACTGAACCCAGTCAATTTCTGCCTCTTCTCCATCATCATTGTCGTTGAAACAAACAGTGCAACGCGAGGGAACTAGCTCTTGCATGCGTTGAGTTGCCGCTTCCGCTACCCTAGTCTGCGCTTCTGTCCACACTGCCGGCCTGGATGGCTTCACTCTTCTGCGATATTGGGGAACTTGCGGTATCAGTTTAGTGTTTGCAGCAATGGCCGGCCGCTGAGGGTCAGACTAGAAGTGTATCATAGTTGGCACCCACTATGAACTACATAACGGTGTTGCAAACTAACCGGAAACTGAGCTGTCGGCTGTCTGCGCGCGCGCACACCTTTCATGTCCGCTAACAGTGAACGTAGGGCCGCTGCATCCAGAACCGTTGCCATCTCAACGATTTTACTGGCCTCATTCTTTACTTCCTCTCTGAGGTTATCTTCGTCTTCTCGTAAGGCAGCCCCTTCTTCGATCTCAGTCGTGGCGCTCTGAACGAGCTCCTCAGAAACTGGTGGCGCAGCTGAATTATATTATAAGGTGATACTATACACTAAGCCGAAATTTCGGCTAAATTACCGGGATTGGTTTGGCCGTAGTGGGTATGGACAAGGTGAGCGTGTTTGCACGGCACACCTGCCTTAGCCGCGGCTACTGGACAGGAGCATCGGTACTGCTCTGGACAGACATCACAGTACCGGCAACGCAGAGCGCAGTTGCAAACAGCAAGGCGATTGACCGTGTAGTTCTGGTCTGATTTGGAAGAAGAAACGAGCCATTCTTGGCCTTTAAGTAAATATGATTTTTCGGTAATAATTCCTGGTAGCAGCAGCTCACCTTCGATCCGCACAGAAACCGACTCAGGCGGTAAATCCAAAGACAGCCTGTGCTTCTGGTGGGACTGTTTCAGCCGATGCTGGCGACCAACGAGGGGATGTTCATGTTGTAGGGAGAACCGATTGACGTAATACTCTGCCACCTTCAGTAAGATGTGAGCCAGATAGTCGACTCTCCGGTTCATCTTGCGGGCCAGGAACTTCGTTTTAAGCACGTTGTGAAAGCTCTCCACGAACATGTTGGCGTGTGCCGGAGCGCCCTCACGGAAGCAGTAAGCCCACTGCCTTAGCCTTTCTAAATAGAATGACATTAATTAATCTGATCCCATACATGTAACCCCCGGATGGGGACACCCCTCCGATTTTTGCCTGTGTTAGAAACTAACCTGGTGTGAAGTCTCGGTTGTCTAAGTACTGCCTGAAGTCTGGCGACTCGCCTTCTGCCTCTCTCTCTTCCAAGTAGGTAATGAATAAGGCTAATTCTCGATGGAAGCCACTTTTCTCATTCATCTTCATAAGCCGGTCTAGCTGGTGTTTCACGACCGTCTGCTGTAATGGGTTGATGATTACCAATTAATCAGCTAAATATTGCTCTTATTTACCGTCTCTTTGTCCTGTAGTTTCTTAGACTGTTGCTCCCAGCTCCGCTTGATGTGATAGGAGCAGATCAGCTTTTGAGTTTCCCCTGTTCCAAACACAGCTGTCCAGGCGTTCCAGAACACTGGGGTGTCATCTGTCATGAACCATTCCGCAGTGATTTGCCCACATCTGCATTTAAGCAAACTCTGAATTAGACCAAACCGAAAATATTTTACCTTTTCTTTAGCTCGGTGCAGAATTCTGTTAGAAAGTCAGTGCTTTCTGAGGTCGTCAAAAACCAGGCGGCAGGAAAACCATTGCCCCTGTCATCGACCACTAAGACAGTGCAAAGTTTGAAGTCATAGGCAGTAGAGTGGTGGGTGGAGTCCATTGCTATGTATCGAGCGCCGAAAGTTTTGAGCATCTCCCTCATAAACTTTGTCTGTATGCCTGAAGTAATTAAAAGTTCATTTTAACATTTCATAATTAATTTTAACCTAAGGTTGCAATGTTCTTTTTCTGTCCATTTGTTTCAATCTCATCGTTTCGATAGCAGAAAAAAACAGGGAATTCGCTGTCCTTCTCTCTTGCTTCTTCCACCAGAACAGCCACACTGACAGCGTCGCTGTCAGCCCTGCGCCAAGGCCGTAACTGAAGTGCTGTTGTGATGTTGCGTACGTCCGACTCGGTCAAAATCTGCTGGCGATTAACAGGAGCCATAGGCATGCGTGCTTCAGCTAAAATACTGTCTTACAAAGTCTGTTCAAGAAACACCTGGATTACTCCGCAAATGTTCAGCGATATATGACGGCGAACGCCCATCCTGTACCAGCCGGGCTACACACTGTTTTGTTTCAGGATTTAACCGCATGCTTCTGGCTTTCGTGTCGTGTTTGTAGTGTTGTAGACAGCCAGACACACTCACGCTATAAACTATCCGGATCTCAGACGAAACAGAGAGAAAATCAAATGTAGCTCACCTTCCATCCTCTCCTATTACGGCATTAAGGTGGGCAGAGCAGGTGTAGCCAACTTTGATCGTCCCGTCAAATTTTTTGGCACGCTGCCGTTCGTTGGGTCCCTTTATTGCCGCAGTTCCACTACGGTGACACTGAAAGCCCTGTTTTCCGGCTGACTGCGAACCATAGTACATGTTCCAGTCAAATTCTCCTGCAACATTACAGTTCAATGCAGCAATGACCGATGTACTCATACGGATTATTACCATTTCTTGCTACAGTCTTTCGCCACTCATCGAAAGCTGTGTAGCTGTCAAACTTTTTTCCTGAGAAAGGTTCAACAGCGATCTTATGGGTGGCCGTTAGGTGATCGCACAACTGACGTCTAGTGGCACACGTTTCATCTAAACTACTCTCTTTTAATACAACAGTAATCACAGCTCTGTTGTACTCTAAGCCATACATGTAACAGGTCATCCGCCGAAGGGGTGGGGGGTTGGGGGTCGGTCTGTCTGGCCTAAGTCGAGTGGGGGGCAGACCCCTAGACCCCCTGTTACATGTATGCTCTAAGCTGTTCCGTTCTGGCCAAAAACTCATTTTCTACACTACATACGATACAGTACTGCTGTCTTACCACATTCGCCGCACTTCAGTTTGCCGTGATTCCTTTCCTTTACTTCGTCTGGATGGGCGCGAGACAAATGCTTGTTCAGTCCTTGTCTAAAGGCAAAACTCTGTTCACAGTGCGGACACTGTTTTCGACCGGAATCTGAAGAAGCCATTACACAGAGACGAACAGAACAAGAATGAGAGAATGAATACCTGTGCCTGGTCGCTTCTAATCAGGTCGGAAATTCCTCTGCCTGGGGTATCGGATGCTTAGCCGCCCCAGACATTTTACTAATTTGTTCCGGTGCACCCTATTAAAACAGCACTGGCAGCACACCGTAATTATTATAATTAGGGTCAGCAGCGGCCAACTGGCCACTGATCGATACAGACTGACTGACTGCTGGGCGGCGAGCATAATTAGCCGGACTGGCCATTGATCGATACTGAGTGACCAACTCGGCTGGCCAGCGAGTGTAATTAGCCAGACTGGCCATTGATCGATACTGAGTGGCTGACTCCGCCGGCCAGCGAGTGTAATTATCAATGGCGGCCGGCCGGATCCGGCTAGAGAATCACAGTCACATGCCACCTCCGCCTTGCGGCAAATAATAATTGCAGGATATTTATCTACTCTCCTCGACTGTGTATGCGGTGAGTGAGCGACTTGAGATGTGGCAAGTGGCTACGTACCAGGCATACATACATTCCAGGATTACATTCCAGTGATTATCCTCCCCCAGGCTAGTCCAGATTAGAGATGCAACCGTAAACCGGTATTATCCGGTATATACCGGATTATCCGGTATTTCTTTGGGTCTATTCACTATCCGGTATCCGGTATTCATAATACCGGATATTTTAGATGGTAGGTGTACAGCTCTGCAACTGTTCCATCCATGTAGTATTGTGTGTTTTTAACTGAAATCACTTAAGCTCCATTTGTAAACAGTCAGTTTCTCGTTTACTCTGCATAATGACCAGGGATAGTTTACTACCGGTACAACATAACAGCTACACCAGTGCTACTTGTACTAAATAACTCCACCATACTATCTCTTAAACACGCGGAAAGTTCAGATTTGTTTTGATTGACAGCAACTTTTCAGCCTTATCTAGCCTATAGCCAACCGGCTTCTTCTCTCATCATAGATGTTCTGTTGCACTATAGGGTCAGGCACCTCATCATTAATGTACTGTCTGTACTGATCTTTGTCACGTCTCAGATTCATCGAACCAGTGCACTGATCCTTTCCTCTTGAGATAACGCGTTCGTCAACATTAAAAATAGAGTGTCCGTCCATCCTCCGTTTCAGCGAAAAAACGCCAAATTTTACCTCTTTTCTCTTTCGGCATAACGATTTACTGTTTACATAATCAACTAAACCAGTTTTAGCAATAAAAATGAAGAAATTCGACCTTTTCTTGAAGAAAAAAGAAATTTCTATCAAACTTTGATTCCTATTTGCTACACACCTGACGATTCTAAATTATCCGGTATTATCCGGTATTACCCGGTATCCGGTCTTCTGAAAAATTATCCGGTATACGGTATCCGGTATCCGGTATATTATTTTACGGTTGCATCTCTAGTCCAGATAGATAGGCTAGTTTGCTGACGTTCTCTGTGCAGGGTCCGGCATAAAAATACTATTTTAAATAGTTACAGATTGATGAATATGCAACAAAAATTAACTTAAAAACAGTAGAATTCATTTTTTTGCGATTTAGAAACTTTACTTATTTTATGCCAAAAAATACGTGACAGCGGCGATTTGTGCACAGTGTTTGTTGCCAGGTCTGCAGACCAAAAAAAACCCAAATCAGAGAAAAAAATCCCCCAGAAACCCCAGAATTTTCAGATACCCCCAAAAATACCCCCAGATTTAAAATTTACTTTTTGAGCTGATGAAAGCTGAATTTCACATCGCAGCATAAGATAGATATAATGAGAAACAGAAAGAATGAAATTTATTACATGTACAACTAAATTGTCAATTGTAATTCTGTAACAAATCACTCAAATTACGATCAGACCAGGCATCAGACAGCAAGAAAACTACATACAAATTATGATGAAATTTTCTAAAGCTTTGTTTCCACTTATGACACGGTTTTAATTTACTTCACGTTGATTCTAATATTTCATTTTTATATATGCCGCGTATCCACTCAATATTTCTATTTTTTTGCACTGTTGCAAAAGAATTTCTAAAGTTGAGTTTTGAAAGCTCTTCATAAAAGTTCCTCAGAATGCAGAATGTCAAACCTCGATTTTTTGGTCGACAAATGGATGACATTGCATTTTTTCAAACAAATGCATTGAAAACTGATTCATCACTGGTAAAAAAATAACATTCCATCATTAGTCTGAAGAATAAAATTCTCAAAAATCAACAACCCCCGAAAAAATCCCCTAAATTTTAGCAAATTCCCCCAAAATACCCCCAAGTCCAAAAAAAATTTCCAAATCCCCCAGATGGAATTTTCACCCCCAAATGGTGGCAAAATACCCCCAACCTGGCAACCCTGTTTGTGCACGTGCTTGACGTTTCGTAGCCGTTAACCGCCTCGAGCAGCCGGTTGCCACATACTTACTTTAAAAACCGTAAGAGCTACGCATATAATTTTGAGAGCAGAATGAAGGTGTATCGCCGTCCGAAATGCCGATGAAGAAGTGTTGCAAAAATCAACCGGAAAAGTAAGGAATTGGCTCCATGATTAACATTTTGTTAAACCAAACAACGGTTTCAACTTGTTATAAAACGGGACCGAAATCATCGGAAAGCGCTTAAACGGGCCATCTAGCAAGGTATTTCACCTGCGATTCCATTCAGTCGTTCTTGCGCAACTGCGAAAACAGTGAAGAAAATTCAATTTTCCATAATGAAACAACGTCAAATCCTGAGCGCGAGCGAAGCTTTCAATTTAGTGTTTCTCTTGATTTTTCGTGCTGCCTATAGTGAACTCAACCTGAATTTTCGTTTTTTCCTGTTCATCTGATCACCAGACAGCTAGCAATACTAGTTTTTAGCCGATGAAAATTCCTTCTAAAAATCATGAAATAGACAACTTTTGGTGAAACCGAAGGCGGCAACATCTGCGCAAATCCCTGAACTTTTAAAAAAAGACCGGTTAACCTGAAGAGCGGCAAACTCTTTCCCGAAATCCGCGCGCCAGGGGACGTTTTTTCGGCCATTTTTGCTGTACGCATATTTTTACGCCGGAATCCTACTCTGTGTGGTTGAAAATAATAAGGCTAATTGGTGGACCCGATGTAATAGGCTAGTTACCTCGGGACTATCCAACTTGCGCACAACCGATTTGCGCACAACCGATTAGCGCACAACCGGTTTGCGCACAAGCACAACCGATTTGCACACATTTTTTTATTGCAGCACAATAATCCCCGTCGTCTTCCTTCTGTTTACCCTTCTTCGCTCTTAGTCTTGTCTCTTTCCTCTTCATAGTCTTATTTCTTTCCTGTTCGTAGTCTTATCTCTTTCCTCTTCCTGACGCAGAAGAACCCAGGCGGAGTTTGGAAACGAACGAGCGAAGCCGGCAGATTCAGCGTACTGTAGTACACTAGGCAAGAGCTGGCCAAATAGGCTAAGTATGTAGGTCGCCTATTGGCAATATGACTTTTGGCTGCTAGAATTATAAATTTTCTTAGAACAAAGCAGCCTTGTACGAGGCTTGTCCACACCTGTAGCGCCCATCTCAAAGTGCCCAGCACAGTGGAGAGATCAACCATGGTCCATGCTTATAGCAACAGTGGTTTTAGGTCTGTTCAGCTGAAAATGTGCGAATTTTTCTTGCCGTGAACTGTTGTGCGGTAGGTTGTATGAGAAGAGAAACTCAATTTCGAAGACTAGGAGCCGAAGTGGTGTAGGTAGGCCAGCGATTATTTGCTGATGCAGCAGCGTTGTAGGCGAATGATAAATTGCGGCCATGCCCGTTAGGGGCAAAAAGCGGTGACGGCTCTTAAAGTTTGCTTTTATTTGGGCGCGCGTGCCATTCGTTTTTACGGGCCACAGATCCGACGCAGCCTCGCGCGCTTCTTTACGAGCCTCTGCGCTTCCTGCTTAAGTCAAGTGCTCCACCGTTCCGGGGCCTTCTTCTTGTTGCTTTCGGTTTGTTCGCTGCCCGAGCCATTCAAGTCTAGGTTAGGTGTGCAGTGTTGTAATGAAGAGGCGTGTGGTTCGGTTCGGCCTTCTCTGCTTGAGACATTACGTCGCGTCTCGCGTCGGGTAGTGATTAGAAAAATTCTCTCTCCCCGGCCCATTCTAGTTTTTGGCCGCTCGTCTGCCGTCGCCGCAGATGGCGGCCTTGCCCTTCTCTGTTTCCCTTTCGAAAAGGTTGCTTAGCATTTGCGCCAGCTGCGCCGTCTGTGCTTTTGATCATATTGGCTTACTCTGTTACTTGCTTTGCTAGCTAAGTTTGCTTTTCCTTTAGTGGTCTTGATATTCAAAAAAATTATCACTGAATCTATGTATGAGCAAAATTACAGCTAGTAGACAGTAAAATACCAGTAAGAGTACAAGTAGAACCATGCATAATATAACGGAGGATGTCATCCCTCATCCAACTTGGGGCAGACCACCCGATCGGGGACCACCCTGACAAGTAATCTTTTCAGCATTTTTTACATTTTCTTAAGAGTACACTAAAATTGCTACAATCGTCTGTAAAACAGCACTTTTTAGCTGTATTCGAGCCGAAATCAGCGCGATTTTTGGCGATTTTTAACCCAAATTGCGATTTTTGAGCGTTTTTTAGCACCCAACCCCTCGCCTAGAATTTGGATCAGAAGCCCCTCCCCATCAGTGGATGACCTGTTACATGTATGTATGTGTAGAACAGTGAAAGAATGTTTTAAATATAATGGCCAGTTGTATTAGTATTTTGTATTTTTTCGGTGTTGGAACTAAAGTGATTTCGAGTGGGTTAATCGGTTCTTAACATTCTTTTGTAGGCAGCATAGCGTTCGTTCTACTTGTAAAAGTCGGAACCACAGCCTCGGGCCTAGAGACAATTATCTGCCGAGATTAATTGGCTAGAATCCTCGGGCCGGCAGAAGCGAAGATAGGTAGATGAGATCGATATCATCAACTATCCTATCGTTCATTCATAGGGTGTCTTAGAGCGGACGGGCAGCAGGTTTATCGCTGTGTGCCATTGCTCTGCGTACGCACCTTGTAATGTCTGGCGTGCGGCTAGAGCTGGCCGCGCGCCGCGCACTGCCTATACACTTTACGAGTTGCGCTAGCCCCTCCTCTCTACCCTTCCCTTCCTTCCTTTTTTCCATTTTCTCTCGCCAAGCCAGCCAGAGCAGGCAGATGTTGTCGGCAGCGCTTTTTGAGCCGGTCGAAATTGAGTACTATCTGTCATTTTTTGCTTTCAGACTAGCGCGCGGCTCTAAGAACGACGCGGAGCCATGCCTCCTGATGCCGACCTGCTGCCCCGAAGCTGCAGAGGTTCCGTTACGACGACTAAGTGTGGCTGTTGGCGGCGAACGCGGCGGACGACAGGAAGGAGGATGAGCTGCTTTAGATGGAGGGCGGCCAGTCTTCTTATTTGCTGCTTATCATGTAAGTTGACAAACAAAGCCTCTCTTGCAACTTGTACATACATACTCGCTGCTCAGTGCGGTTTACGACAGCCATAGATAGATAGATAGATATGGTGGGCGCCGGGCGGCGCCGCCGCCACAAACGCACCGAGCTGACTAAGTTGACTGCAAAAAGGCTGCTTATACCTCTCCTTATTCACAAAGACGATTGCTGCCTTTTTGTTTGCTGCGGCGGCCGGTAGGCCGTCTAAAACACTGCGCTGTTTGTCGTAAACTGGCGCTACTTGGCCGGGTCAAGCAATGTTTGGCCTACTACAAGCTTTTTGCGCCCCGGCCACCCACCGCGCTAACAGACAGAAGCAGAAAGCAACGAGGGGTGCACCTGACGGACGGCGCATTTTTTGGGGGTGGCGAGCCGTTTGCGCAGTTGTCGGTCGAGAAAAAGTTGCAGAGCCGAGCGCCGATTTGATTCGGTCCGGCCCGGCGCCCTTGTTTACGTACCGCCGCAAACAGCTGCTGGCGCGTTGGTGAGGGGAGAAGCTGAGTTTTACAACCAGATACCTATCAATTTGCTAGGCGGCGTCCGCTGCTTGCAGCGAATTTAAATTGATGGCTTCGCGTGCCGCTTTGCAACTTAGGTTGGCGGGGGTAATTACTTCCGAGACAAGACTCTGGGGCATTGCCGTATTTTATATTATTCGGACACCTGGGACGTAAGACAGTCTCTTTTTTCGTGGTATCGGTTCTACCGGTGACCGGTGCACATAAATGTAATGTAATAGGTCCGGGACGGGAGGTTTGATAAAGGGCTTTGCCTGTCAGGTGGGGTTGAGGGGTTTCACCGGGGGGAGGGGTGCAAAAATTTCAGAAAAATTCCAGAAGACATGTAAATGAAAGCTGTATTCAATACGAAGCACCCACATGGCGTTATAGAGCTAAAAGCAAGCATAAAATGACAAGAAGGCTTCTAAAAATACCGATTACTTTTAAATGTTAGCAGTGTAACTTACCAAAGGTGTTTTAAGGCGAATATATAGCTAAAAATGAGTTATGAGCCAGTTTCTTAGTGCTGAAGTTGCTACAAAAAGTACTTGGTATTGTTGGGTCGTGGGATTATATTTTCCCCAGCTTTCTACTCAAGACGTATTTAAGCCGGAACAGCAGTTTTCAGCCGGTAATTGCTTCTTATTTCAGTTTTTCCCTTGGTGCATTCTATCGAGATGGATATATGCAAGGAGCGAAGCTGCTATCCAGCCACGGGTAACCTGCTAATCGGCCGTGAGAACAGACTCTCAACTACTAGCACGTGCGGCCTGCGACACCCGCAGCGGTTTTGCATCGTCTCACACCTGGAGCACAAGAAAAAGTGCTTCCAGTGCGACAGCCGACAGCCGTTTCTGCCGGAACGCTACCCAAACCGACTGTCGCACCGGATCGAGAACATTGTGACGGAGCGGTTTGAGATGCGCAACAAGAACTGGTGGCAGAGCGAGAACGGAGTACAGAACGTCAGTGTCCGGCTGGACCTGGAGGCAGAGTTCCACTTCACCCATCTGGTTATCACCTTCAAGTCATTCCGACCGGCCGCCATGCTGATCGAGCGATCGGCCGACTTCGGCGAGAGCTGGTCCACCTACCGCTACTTTGCCTACGACTGCGAACAGTCGTTCGCCGACATTCCGCTCGGACCGCCGCTTAACCACACCGACGTTATCTGCACCTCCAAGTACAGCAACGTGGCGCCGTCCAGTGGCGGAGAGGTCAGCTGCTTATCTATGCTCACTTTACTTTACGCGCTGCTTTCTTTCTTTCCCGTTTCCGGCCGCTAAACGAACTCTGAGTGATTTTGCAACACAAAGTAGAGTTCGTTTTATTTAACGCACAAGAAATGTTCGTGTTCTTTTTTTGTCTCACGCAGGCGAACGCAAATTTTTTATTTGGAATGTTGACTAGATGGACAGAAAGGATTGGTGTTGGTTCGCTTGAATACGTGATTTCTAAAGGCTTGTTCCTAGCCGTTTATTAGTCAGCGGCCAAAAAATGGGGGTGTAGTAATTTTCTGTGTAACAGTTTCGCTAGAGCCAGCAATTTTTAGAGTGCGAACTGGTATTGGCTCTACGGTGAGGGTGTATTTAAGGTATTGAGGTTGGATTGTGATTGCGGTTCTTAGGCCCAAATATACTGATTGGCGCTAGAAAAGAAAAGTCTTCTAAATTCTGTCAATAATTAGCCTAAGGAAGCCTTTTTGCGTCAGTCAACTAAAAGTTAGCATATTATTTTTGTAACAATTTCGATCAGTTTTCAGGCAGTAACCCTGTAATTGGCTTTTTTCTTTTCGTGTAAAAAATCTTTTTTTTCTGTTTTAATGATACGGAATGTGCCTGCTGTTTACTGAAAAAGGTTTTTGGCCCAGCCAAGCAAGTATTAGGTATTGCGTTTTATTGGTTCTCTTCGCACTCTAGTAATTGTATTGTTTTCTCGGCGTGTGTTTTACCGATACAGTACATAACGAAAAAACTAGAGCTTTTGTGTAAATGAAAGTTGTGTCGGTCTGAGTAAGTGCGTAATTATTAGGCACTGTTTAGACACTTTCTGCCCAATTACGTGACGCATGACATAACATAGGTGTATTATTATTATTGCGTCCGCAACCTTGGGCTTGACCTGCCGAGTTACGGCGTGATTTGCCCTGTAAACTTGTCTCGCCGGGCGCCAACAACTATCAGTCATTATATCGGCTGGATTGCGCTAAAAATGCTAACAAACAGTAGTTAAGAGTTGCCGTGTTTGTTGGCCTTTGGCTGGGAAAGGTAAACGCAACTGCTTCTTGCTCAAATACTCTAGTTGGCTGAAAAACGTGACACTCCGATCAAACGGCCGAGCGAGCTGATTTTGAAATGTAAACAAACGAAGAAGGAAGGCGAATAAGTTTTTCAGGTGGTCTTCAAGGTGCTCTCGCCGCACATACCGCTCAAAGACCCGTACGCAGAGGAGATCCAGGATCTGCTAAAGATCACCAACCTCAGAATCAACTTCACCAAACTGCACACGCTAGGAGACGACCTGCTCGATTATAGAGATGAGATCGAGGAGAAATACTATTACGCTATTTATGATATGGTGGTTAGAGGCAGCTGCTCCTGCTACGGCCACGCCAGTAGGTGTATTCCTATCGAAGGAGATGAGTACGCCTTCATTAATCAAAGGCCAGATATGGTAAGTCTACTGGTTCTTCTGTCTTTTGAGGCAAAGGGGATGCCCAGCTCAGGCTCTGACTTACTTCCCCTCAGGCCGCCGCTATCCCCTCAGGAATTTTTTGGATGAATTTTGTAAGAAATTATGATAAAAGTATGCCTAGATTAGGTGTAAGTGAGATTGATTTTAGTGAAAAAACGGACTTTGTTTTTGGCTTACCATCCCCTCAACCCCCATCCGCCGCACTACACCCCGCCCCTTAACGTTTGAAAGTTTACCACCCCTCTGCCGAAATGTTAGCCCATGTCTGTGTGGTGGTGTCAAATGGTATCCCTACCCTAGGTACCGGTACAGTAATTTTGATGCCTGTGTCATATATGGCGTTAACTGATTGACTTTAAGATTACCAAAAATCGGCAAGAACTAAACTTTCAGATAAAAAATCGTTCAGAAAAGCCCTTGTTTAAGCTGAAATTACGACTGGAAATTTTAACGATTTTTGATTGAAGAGAAGCAAGAAGAAAAAATTGCAAAAATTGGTCTAAAATTATTAGAGAGGGGTCCATGGGTGGTTGGTATTGAATAGGAGTAGCATTTGTACTGTACAAGTGTACTGTTTAGGTGCACGGTCGGTGCGAGTGCACGCATCACACGAAAGGACTGAACTGCGAGGAGTGCGAGGATTTCTTCAACGACTTGCCCTGGCGCCCGGCCATGGAAGAAGAGATAAACGAGTGTCGACCCTGTAACTGCAATCGGCACGCAAGCAGGTGTCACTTTGATCGCAGCGTCTACGAACAGTCGGGATTTGTCAGCGGCGGCGTCTGCGACGATTGTCAGCACAACACGATGGGAAAGAAGTGTGAACAGTGCAAGCCGTACTTCTACCGCGACCCGCAGAGACAAATCGACGATCCCTACGTTTGTTTGGGTGCGTTCAGACGCTAAGCAACGGTTTTTGTGTCCTAATACCCAATGCTGATTAACTAAACTAGACACCTAAAAAGCTTAAAAGTTTGATCCCGAAGCGGTTTTTGCGTCGACCAGCTACGTATAAATTAACTGAGTTTATGTCACAATTTCTTGTAGTAGCTGCTTTCCTAAGTGCACACCCGTTTCTTATCTAAAAATTAAAAACAATATAAAATGTTTTGCCGTTTCATACAAGAGTTGTAAAAAAATTGAAGGCCAAAAAACGGTTTATACGCGAATTTTTGAGTTCGAGAATTTTGGTTATTTTTCAATTTTTTTTCCAGTTTGAAATTTAGCTTGTAGGAGATGCAAGGATGTATCAGAAGCAACTTTAAATACAAAAGCTGATACTTTGGTTCAGAGATAGTGTTACAGCATGAGAGTCGATATTCTACCTGCGGCATTGCTCGCTATTTTTAGGTTTAGAATAGGCATGAAATTGATAGAACTGCTAATATATGTTTGAGGCTAAATTCAGTGATTTTCCCACAAAAATTTCGATGCTCTGAATGAAGTAAAAAATTTTCGAAATGACCGTTCAAAAATAGCTTTTTGCCCAAAAAAATCTAGCGACACTATTTCTAATGATACAGAACGTGCCTGTTCACTGAAATACAATGTCTGTTAGTATTGAGATGTTCTAGTTCGCACTCTACGAGAGGGTAATAGTTTGGTCTCAAAATTCTCTTCCAGCCTGTCAATGTGAGATGAAAGGTTCGTTGAACGAAGGAATCTGCGACACGGAGACAGACGAAGAGCGCAGTTTGGTGGCGGGTCGCTGTCACTGCAAGCAGAACGTGGCCGGGGACAGGTGCGACCGGTGCAAGAATGGTTTCTGGGACTTGAACGTAGAAGACGAACTGGGCTGCAAACAGTGCACCTGCTACCTACAGGGCACTGTGGGCAACGAGGGCTGCCACAAGTCATCCGGCAAGTGCACCTGCAAGCGCTATGTGACCGGCGAAAATTGCGACAAGTGCATTGTAAGTTAAACTAATTTATTAGACAGTCTGGCACTTAATAATGCCGTTTATGGTACCGGTACCTAGGCTAGTAGCACCATGGTAACAGTCCCCGAACGTGGGGATACCATATGTTGCCGTGCCACTAGCCTAGGTATCAGCAGCACCATTATACCACCACAGCCTCCGAACGTGGGGTAGCATACTACTATGTTGCCGGTACCTACGGTACATATGGTGCCACTAGCCGGCACAGTAGGTGTAGTGGGTTAGGCCACATGGCCACTGCGCGACGTCGTGCGCTCATCCTCTCCTTGCAGCAAGTTTCTTGCCGCAAAGAGTTGGTCGTCGGCACAAAGCTCCACCCAGGCCACCGAAAGCTGGTGACAGCGAGTAGGTAAAACGGGAACCGACTGGATCTGCCATTGCACCGAAGCCGCTCCAAAAGCATGCCACGTCGGAGGAGAAGATCAACGACGTCAGGAGCTGTCTGAGAAACCAACAATAAGGCCTATACCGGTTTAGTCCGTAGGGCCGGGCGGCCGTTGGGACCTGACAGCACCATGACGTCAATGCGCCAGGCACTCTCTTAGAATACCTGGCGCCCAACAGCATGGCTAGAGTGGCTGGCAGTGAAAGAAGGGAAACGTCCGAGATGACGAAGCACGTTGGTCGCGCAATGCACCGCATAGGTCTGCTGAGCTGAGCGTATGGGCGTAAGATCCCCCCACACATCGAATCGGATCGGATGGTGCCACTAGCCTAGGTACCGGTACCATATATGGTGGCAGACATGGGCAAAGGGGGGGCTGAGGGGGGTTGGCCCCCCATCAGGCTCTGATCTACCCCCCATCAGCCGGCCGCTACCCCCCATCAGGAATTTTTGGGAAGAATTTTGTATAGAAAATTATGATAAAAATATGCCTGGAATAGGCGTAAATGAGCTCAGAATAGCTAATTTTAACTTATTTTAATGAAAAATAAGCCAAAAACCCCTGATTTTCGTAAAAATCGGACTTTTTGGCTTACCACCCCCTCAGCCCCCCATCAGGCGCTCCTACCCCCATCAGCCGAAATGCTAGCCCATGTCTGTATGGTGGCAGTACCATAAACGGCGTTAAGTGCCTGACTGTTAGACACTTTTATTTGACTACGCTGTCTAATTCTACAGGAGAATCATTATGGCTTGAGCGACCACCCGGACGGATGCAAGCCGTGCGACTGCGATCTGGGCGCGGTGAAGGAAAAGTGTGACGAGTACAGCGGCCAGTGCGAATGCCGCGAAAACTTCAGCGGCCGCCGGTGCGACCAGCCGGACTCTGGCTTCTTCTGCGCCAATATCGACTACTTCACGTTCGAAGCAGAGGAAGCGCAGCTGGAAGGGGTAGTCTAGTCTAGTTTAGTTGTGCAGCTTTTTTACATAGATTTGTCGGTGTAATTCAGGGTGCCGAAATAGAAACGCGCGAACCGTCGGCTGACAAGCGCGCTAATCGCTGGACCGGTACGGGCTTTGTGAGAGCCAGAGAGGCATCGGTGCTAAAGTTCAAGATAAAAAAATTGGCGCAGTCTATGAACTACCACATTGTCATTCGGTTCGAGAGTGAGGTAAGCTACTTTATTAGCCTAGAAACCGAACTTCAAGCTTAAAAGTTGTGCCGCTGAACTACACTTGGTTTTGGTTTTCGTAAATAGCTATCTCTCAAAAGTGCTAGTTTGTACTCAAAAATGGGCAAACATTTCGGCTGACTTAGGGGGTGGTAAATTTTCAAATCCTGAGGAGGCTGATGCTGAAGCCAAAAAGTTCGATTTTTTACTAAAATCAAGGTTTTTGTGCTTATTTTTTGTAAGCTATTTTGAGCTCAGTTACACCTAATCGAGGCATATCATAATTTTCTCACAAAATTTATGCAAAAATGAGGCGGCGGCGGCCTGAGGGGAGGTAGGTCAGAGCCTCAAATGCAGCACAGCGAAACGACTACACAGGCGATGTGTCTTGTGAAAAAAATACGGTCTTGTTATGCGATCTGTAAATGCGCGTTAACTGTCAGGGTTCGTGCGGGACCTGGAAAGTCAGGGAGTCATGGAAAAGTCAGGGCATTTTAAAAAAGTCGGGGAATCAGGGAAAAGTCAGGGAATTTGGTGTCTGCTCAGGGAAAAATTTGATTGCAGCAGAAACATCTCGCCGTCAAATGGTCGTGTCAGAACTTTACAGAACACCATTTTGAAGATCGGTCTTCTGACTTTATATACTACTACTTAAACTGGAAATTTACCCTCTGAGTACCGTTTAAATTTCGTTTTACAAGCCAATTTTTTAAAATTTGCTCAGATTGGTTGCAGCTTCCTCACCCTGGTTGGTCAGGGAATTTTTACTTTGGTCATGGAAAAGTCAGGGAAAGGTCAGGGAATTTTGCTATAGAAAAGCCGCACGAACCCTGACTGTCTGTCAAGAGTTGTGTGCAGCCTAAAATTTGTAGAAGTTTTTAGCAATTATGCTGTAACAAATTTCCCAGCAAAATACTAGGGCAGCCATTTATCTAGGCAGGAATGTTACATCTGTACAATATCCATACCTCCTAGATGCCTGCCACTTGGCACAACATCCAAGCAACCGTGGTGCGGCCGACTGACCCCGACCCTAGCGGGCCGTGCCACAACGCAATACCGAGCGACGATTTCCTCCAAACGCAGCTATCGGCCGGCGCCAAGTACGCCGAGATCTACCCGTCGATTTGTCTGGAGGCCGGGGTAGAGTACGAAATCCGCGTCACCATCGGGGAGTACCAGACCGGCTTCCCCGATCGCAGCGCCTCTGTGCTAATAGATTCGGTCGGTCCTGGCTGCTTTGTATTGTTTAATGTCGAATGATTGGCTTTAGTTAGTGTTGTCGCCACCAACCGACGCCTTGAGCATCTTCAAAGGCTCGCCGACGGCCGATTACCATAAACAGGAGTACGAGAGGTACCAGTGCCGCCACGTGGCGCTCTCGCTCACTGCTCATGAGGACGTGTCGGAAGTGTGTCGTCGGTATGTGTGCGCCGTGGCCGCTGTGATAATTAAGAAGGGCAAAGGTAAGTAGAGAGTCTCTCAATCATTTCTTTCTTTCTTTCTTTTTTCCCAACCGTGGCTGGAGTTTTCGAAAGAGAGGTGCCTAGCTAGCTGAACCGGAACCGGACCATGCAAATTACCCAGTTTCCCAATTTTCTTGAAGTTCTCACGATTCGGTCAAGCTTGGCGGAGAACCAAACTTTAACCCAAAAATTGGCATAAATTTGGAAAATGTTTCCGTTCCTTCAAGCGCCCATTTTCTGCCAGCTGGAGTCTGTTAAAAACGTTTCAGCTTGCGACTGCAACCCAACCGGTTCGAAGAGCGGCATCTGCGCCGTGCTGGGCGGTCAATGCGAGTGTAAGGAGCACGTGATCGGCCGGAAGTGCGACGGCTGTGCGCCCGGCACCTACGGCTTCGGACCGCAAGGCTGCTCGGCCTGCGACTGCAATTCGGTCGGCTCGCTCGACAACAACTGCCATCTGAAGACCGGCCAGTGTCGGTGCAGAGAGGAGGGCGTCTTTGGAAGACAGTGCGACCAATGTCAGCCCGGCTTCTGGGGCTTCCCCGATTGTCGACCCTGTCAGTGCAACGGCCACGCCGACATCTGTGACCAGAAGACCGGCGCCTGCATCGAGTGTCGAGATCTGACTGCCGGACACTACTGCGAACGGTCGGTTTTTTCTTTCTTTATTGGGGTAGTTGTTAGGCATCCCAAGCCGAACCTCTTCTCATGCGAGATCTAACCCCAGGAATACAGCTACTTGCTTGGGGCTACTCCAGAGATCTTTCTTTACTCGTCGTCGTCCCTTTCCGTCTGACCACAGAGCAAACTTCTAGATCGGTTTCTCAAAATTTTAAGCCCCCACCCGCCCATACTGGGCGTTCTGACAAGCGCACCGGTTTGGTCTTAGTTGTGTAGATCATACATGTAACACAGTCAGGCACTTAACGCCGTTTATGGTACCGACATCATATAAGGTGCCGGTCGGTACCATATATGGCACCGGTACCTAGGGTAGTGCCCACCTTCGGGGCCTGTGGTGGTACTATATATGGTGACGGTACCATATAAGGTGCCGGTACCATATAATATTATGGTACGACCACAGTCGCCGAACGTGGGGGCACCATATATGGTACCGGTGCCCTAGGTCCCGTACCATATATGGTGCCCGCACCTTATATGGTGTCGGTTCGGTACCATGAACGGCGTCAAGTGCCTGACTGTAATAGGGGCCTGGGCGGCCGAGTGGGGAGCCGATGTATCTTCTGACTAAAATGGCTGTTCAGATGCCAAGACGGCTATTACGGCGACCCACGACTGGGCGTAGATATCGGCTGTCGACCGTGTCCGTGCCCTGGCGGCCCGGCCTCCGGCTACCAGCACGCCGACACCTGCTACCTCGATCCGTCCAGTCAGAATGTTGTCTGCAATTGCAAGCAAGGCTACCAAGGTATTTTCTCTACCCAATTACCAAGCACACATTTTATTTTACAGTTGTACGTGTGTTATTTGTAGGAGAGCGTTGTGACAAGTGCAGTGTCAATTTCTGGGGCAACCCGACCGAAGTGGGCGGCTCCTGCGAGCGTTGTGATTGCAACAACAACATAGACTTCAGTGTGCCAGACAGTTGCGACCAGAGCACCGGCGAATGTCTCAAGTGCATTCACAACACCGAAGGCTACCAGTGCGAACACTGCATTTCCGGTTACTTCGGGGACGCCAAGTTGCCTAACTGCAGACAGTAGGTTTTGGTTTTTTCTTGTACCGTCGTCTCTTGTTAATTCGGACAAGAGTTGCAGTCGAAATTTCTACGGTTGTAATTAGTACAGTTCAGATGTGAATTTTAGAGTGCGAACTGGTATTTGATATTGGGTTTTTTATGCCCCAATACCCGATACTAATTGGGACCTATAAAAATCGCTGTTGAACTGAAAAACTGACCTGAAAAAAATCGAAGATTGACCGACGATTACAATAGGTATAGAAAGCCGTTTTTGCGTTAATAAACTAAAGGTTAAGAATGTCTTATGCTGTCCACTTTTCTGAGTGGTACACCATTAATTAATTAAATTTCTCTGTTCTTATCTAAGATAAACGTTTATGATTCAATTGAAATTTGTCATTTTTAGTGGTACAGAATGTATTAGTACTGTACCCAGCGGGTGCGGGTCTGGTATACCCTTTTCCGGTGGAGTAAGAAAAAATCCGCCGAAAATAGGAAATACTGTCATACAGTAGATCATGTACGGACTAAAACTGTTAATTTCTGCTTATTTTACCCTCCAGAACGGCTTCTAAATGCTTTCTTGAAGTTTAATTTTTTTCAAAATTTTCTCGCCCTGGTTGGACAAGGCCTCTTCGAAATTTTAATCCCTGTAAAAATCCTGTGTACACTACTGGAATGGACCTGTTCAGTGCAATGCAATTTTTGGCTCAGTTACGCAAGGATTGGGGGTCTCAGGTATTGTTCGCACTCTCGTTTTGTATAAAAATTATTGTTTTTTTGGCGTGAGCCTAAAGCAACCCGACTAGGGATGCAAATGGTATCCGGTATTATTTGGTATTTTTTGAGAAATGGTATGATTTGGTATTTGGTATTTTTGTATACCAAATAATACCGAATAATACCAAATAGTTTAAATAACAGAATTGCTTGGACTTTCAGCTGATAATTCAGCTTATTTTGCGATCGTGGTATGTTTTACAACATTTGAGCTCATTTTTCTCTATTTTCTTGCTTAAAACAGCAACAAAATGGATTAGAACTGTTTATATGGCTGTGACCTCAGGACAAAATGCTTAAAATTGATGTTTGAACTGGATGTTCCACTTTTGTCCAAACTTCTCAACCTGGGCCGTGTACATCGGAGATGCTTGCTGTATGACTGAAGAGCCATTATTTTACTAGCCTCAGCTGACAGACATGTGAACATGAGCTTCAGCACGTCATAGAGTTTGTTAAAATTCCTTTTCCAGTAGTGCAGGGGTTATCTGAACGTGGTAAAGCTTGATTTGGGTCACGAAATCAGAGAGATAATCTTTTGCATTAGTTCAGACTGCTTAGGACTTATTTTGAAACCTATTTGGTATTATTTGGTTCAGAAAATACCATTCACTATTTGGTATTTTTTATACCTTTTGCATCCCTAAACCCGACGTGACGCCTGACCACGACGGACAAAATTCGCCGGTCCCAACTTGTCCGAATTAACGAGACATAAATGTAGAATTTGACGATTGTTTGTTGGGCGCAGTGTTGCCAGGTTGGGGGGATTCCCCCAAATTTGGGGTATTTTTCCGATTTAGGGGCAAATTTTCGATTTGGGGGTTAGGTAGGGGGAAAGTTTGGGGGCATTTTACAAAATTTAGGGGGTTTTTAGGGGGAATTTAATTTGGCTCAGAAATTGGTGAAAATCAAATATTTTTAGCATAAAATTTAAAATTCAAGAGGATTTAAACAAGGTAACCTTGTCAGGAGTGTCTAGGAAGCTACACGAATCGATTCTGGCTATTTCATACCCCTTTTTAGGTATGTAGATCAAACAAAATTTGTTGCAAAACAGTTGAATTGCGCGCTGATCTATTTGAATAACTTCTCTGAAAACTCAAAATTTTCAGCATCAATTTTAGGCACGAATTTGTCGTGAGTGATAAAATTTACATTAATCTACAATGAAATCTGCAGTACGTACGTTATTTGTGTGGACAAGAAGTAACAAAGTGGGTCGGGGACTCGCTTTGAACGGTTAAAAATATTCATCTCTACTGTATCTCTGGCTCATTTTGACTACAAAAAGTTATAAAGTAAAAAGGAAAGCTAATCTAAAATTCGAAAACTACATACGTACGGCTCACGGAAAGCGCGTTTTTTTCTGAGAATAACATGTAGACCCTGGCAGAAGCCATGGCTACTGTACGCACTGAAAGGCAGATTTCTGAGTGCCTGATTTTTCTTCATGTTTCATTTTATGGTTATTACAGAAGTTTCTAGAAAGGGATGTGTAGCAAGTTAGAAGCTCAGTAGATTATGTGTTTATGCGTCGTTTCTCTAAAAACCGGTGAACTTTCGTTTTAGTTTCACATTCCAGTGTGCTGTTTTTTAGAAAATTAACAGAAAATTAGGCAAATACCTTAATCGCAGTTTTAGGAAGTAGTCAACGACAAATTCGCTGTATTAGTATTTTTCTTTGCCTTTTCACTACACGAACAGCATAGATACCATTTTACAGCTGCAAAATTGAATTTAGATTTAGGGGCATTCGACTTTCTAGGCTTCGTAGCACTGGTTGAGCGTGTGAGCTTAAAGCAGCCCGACCTGACACCTGACCGCGACGGGTTTTCAAATAAGCGGAGTCATCAATCAATTCTGCTGGCTATTTTTGGTTGTATAAGCTGTAGTTAATCCTTTCAAAATCACACCCATTAGGAACCATAGATGGGCCGAGGGGTAAGGGGGTTTATCCCCCTCTAGCCGGCCCATACCCCCTCGGCCGGCCATACCCCCGCTCCCCCAAAATTTTCGCTTATTTAAGGCAAAATAGGCGTTTTTGGGCTTTTTTCGGGATCCCCCTCGAGGTCTCCAGACCCCCCTGCAATGTATCAGTACTGTACTCAGGGGGTGCGGGTCTGGTACACCCCTTTCCGGAGGAGTACGAACAAAAATTCCGCGAAAATAAGGAACACTGTAATACAGTAGATGATGTACGGACTAAAACTATTAAGAGCCATATTTTTTAAGAACGGGGCAGGTCCCCTTATAAGGGCGGAACATGAAATTTTCTGACCTATACTTTTTATGTGATGAATCAATAGGTCTTTAGTAGAAAACACCACCACTGTGGTATTTTTGCTCTGCGATACCGCTTGGGGTATTTATGGCCAAAAACGTGATTTTGGACATTTTCAACTGGTTCTCCAGTGCGCAATTGCCGATCGCGGTCATATCTTCAGCATAAATTAGTCTTACTATGACCACTGCACCCACAAAGTTTGGGGCTGATCGATTCAGGCCAGCGTGAATACCGTTGATTTTAAGGGTTATTTTAAAAAGTGAAAAATAATTTTTTGACGTCCCTCGCAGATTTTGGCCATACTTTCAGGGTAGGTAGAACACGTTGTCCTCTACACGTTGGTGTTTTCACTTTTTTTGGCATCGGCCCCGTTTTTGAGTTATTCATGTTTTAATTTTCCGAAAAAAATTTTGCGGTATCTTTCGGAATCATTCACAATTCGGGTGTCCATAAGGCTAGAGCGACCCAAAGTAGAGCGTTGGACATAGAATGTGATGGGTTATCCAACCATATACGCGAAATCGATCTATGACCACTTATACCAGAGTGGCACAAAGTCAAAGTTTCGATCGAAAATGACGCAACCTCTGACCTGGTTTTCTTCAGATTTTGACACCTGCTGCCGAACTAATTAGTCAAATGGCGTAGATTTGGCCGTCAAATGATAGCTGAGATTCTTGCGATTCCGAAAATGACCATATTTTTGCTCTAGAGTGCCTTGTTCTCAGGATATGGGCATTTAAAAATATTTGCGAAGAAAATGACTGCACTTGTTATATCATCCCGGCCTGAAAGGTGACTCAATTCAATCATATACAGGATACATAGCCGTGAAATCTGTATCACCTAATGCAGTTTTCAACACTAATTATAAAAATTACAGTGGTTTTACAATATGACCAGTCCTGAGCGACTTATTTTCTCCTGGTGCCCTGGGATTCACATCGTTAGTGATTTATGAAACCGAAGCATCAAGTGCTTCCTATTAGGTGCATTTTTCTTCACTGATTCTGAATATGATATTCTTTTGGCGCTAGGACAACTTAGTCGGTAGTTATGGACCTCTGAAGATTCATCAACATATACACTTTTGAGAGCCATAATCTTAAAATAGATAGGCTACGTGTCAATACTTCTGAAGGGAATCTACCATCAATTAATAGTGTTCCTAGTCTATTTTGGCCTGCTGATTTCAGAAATGACCTTAATTTTTCTGTATAAGCTCAAGATTTTGAGATATAACACTATCTACTTATTACACTATGGTAAACTTGCATCTTGAAATTGGAAGTGTATAAAGTAAAACTAAGGTCATTTCTGAAATTAGCAGGTCAAAATAGGCCAGAAACACTGTTTATTGATAGTAGATTACTTTCAAAAGTGCCGAAACACAGGCTGTCTATTTCAAGAGTGTAAACTTGAAATTTGGTAATTTTCGATCGAAACTTTGACTTGACGCCACTCTGGTATAAGTGGTCGTAGAACGATTTCGCGTATATGGTTGGATAGCCCATCACATTCTACGTCCAACGCTCTACCGCGGGTCGCTCTAGCTTCATGGACACCAGAATTGTGAATGATTCTAAAAGATACCGCAAAATTATTTTTGAAAAATTAAAACATGAATAACTCAAAAACGGGGCCGATGCCAAAAAAAGTGAAAACACCAACGTGTAGAGGACGACGTGTTCTATCTACCCTAAAAGTATGGCCAAAATCTGCGAGGGACGTCAAAAAATATTTTTCACTTTTTAAAATAACCACTAAAATCAACGGTATTCACGGTGGCCTGAATCGATCAGCCCCAAACTTTGTGGGTGCAGTGGCCATAGTAAGACTAATTTATGCTGAAGATATGACCGCGATCGGCAATTGCGCACTGGAGAACCAGTTGAAAATGTCCAAAATCACGTTTTTGGCCATAAATACCGCAAGCGGTATCGCAAAGCAAAAATACCGCAGTGGTGGTGTCTTCTACTAAAGACTTATTGATTCATCACATAAAAAGTATAGGTCAGAAAATTCCATGTTCCGCCGCCTGCCCCGGTCTTATAAAAAATGACTCTTAATTTCTGCTTATTTTATCCTCCAGAACGGCTACTAAATGCTTTCTTAAAGGCTAGTTTTTCAAATTTTCTCGGCCTAGTTGCAAATTGCCCAACCAGGCCTCTTCGAAATTTTAATCCCTGTGAAAAAGTCCTGTGTACACCACTGGAATAATGTACCTGTTTACTGCAATGCAATTTTTGGCTCAGTTACGCAAGTATTGGCTATTGGGTTTTTCAGGTATTGTTCGCACTCTAATGAATTTAGCATCGATTATGCTTTCTGTTGTGTCGGAGTTTGATGTGTAATGTAACCTGTACCAAGCACTGTCGTTTAGAAATTTTCACCTCAGCAAGCGATGTTTTAGGTTATTATAGATAATCCGGTTAAAATTAACCGGGATTAGCCAGAGACATCACTGTATCATTATGGCATTGATGAGGTGGACATCGTTATTGTTAAGGAAAGAGGCTGCCGGACCATGTGTCTTTTCCTGCTCTATAGCAGTTGGCTACTCCTAGTCCGAGAGGACAAAAAGTTACAACAACAACCACATCCCTTACATACATGGGCCGGAAAAATCCGGAGGGGGGTAGGGAGGTTGCAGACCTCGGGGAGGTGGGGGTGCCCCCCAAAACGCCTATTTTGCCTTAAATAAGCGAAAATTTCCTCCCTCCGGGAGGGGGGGGGTGGGTGGGGCAGGGGAGTGTGGTCGGCCGAGGGGGGGTACGGCCGGCCGAGGGGAAGGGGTATACCCCCTTACCCCCCCGGCCCATGTATGATCCCCTGCCCTTGTACCGAGACCGACTGTTTGGTCGGTGCCTAACATTGTTGACTAGCATACTGTTTTAGATGCATCTGCAACACCCTCGGTCACAACACCTCGGCGGGCGCCTGCGACCGCGTCTCGGGCCAGTGTCCGTGCTTGCCGAACGTGGTCGGCCAGCAGTGTGACCAGTGTCTCGAGAATCACTGGAAGTTGTCCAGCCATCAGGGCTGTCAGGACTGCGGCTGCGACCCCAACGGCGTTCACCTGTCAACCGACGGTCTGCCCTTACTACAGGTTCTGTTTTGGCAGAGAACATAAATAAGTAGGGATTGAATCAAAGATTTCAGTGCAACGAGTTCGATGGTCAGTGTCGGTGTAAGCAGGACCGCGGCGGTCGTACCTGTTCGCAGTGCGAGGACTACTATTGGGGCGATCCTAAGGTGGAGTGCAGACGGTGCGATTGCGACCACACCGGATCGGCCACGCAGCAGTGTCACCGCAACAACGGAACCTGCGATTGTCGACCCGGTTCCGGTGGACCCCGCTGCGACCAGTGCGCCAGAGGTTACACCGGACAGTGGCCCTATTGCCAGGCCTGCGGGGAGTGCTTCCAGAATTGGGATAGAATCTTGCAAGATTTGAAAGGTAATGCACTGCATTGCACTTTAAGCCGTTTATGGTATTGGTACCATTATACAGGGTGCATACATGAGCCAGAAAAATTGAAGGGGTATGGCTTTTCGGCGGGGCTTGCAGAGCATAGAACCGCTTTACCAAAAAAAAGGTCGCCGGATTTTCGGAGGAGGGGTATGGCTAATTGAAGGGGTATGAGATCAAGTCGGTCTCCCAAAAAAGGTCGCCAAAATTTCGAAGGGGAGTCGGGGTGGCGCCTGCCGGTGAGGGGATGAAAGACCTAGGGGGTCAACCCCTCACCCCCCCCCCGGTCCATGTATGATTGGGTGGGCCATTTATCTGTCGTCTGGGTGGGCGGAAGTGTATGACTAGTGGTTGAAGGGACAGATTTGGCTAAGGATTTGTGTTCTGAGGATTTGTGCATGTTGTGTCAAAATTTGAGCGAAATTGATTGACGAACACAAAAGTTACAGCAAGACGAAACGGACGATAGACAAATGGTCCGCCCTATATGTTGCCACTAGCCTAGCCTATACTGTATTACCAGTACCGTAGTGGGCGTTAAGTGCCTGACTGTAATAAATAATACAAGTTCTCAACGTATTTTTGCTATTTTTATTCAGATAAGACCAACAAGCTAGTAGACCAGGCCAACAATATCGAGGACACCGGGGTTGCGAGCGTTTACGACCAGGACTTCAAGCAGATGGAAGAGACCCTGGCCAATATATCCAAGCAACTGGACACGGCCAACATATCGAAGAGCGACGTGGACGCGTTGCGCCGGCAGATAAAAGAGCTGGAGCAGCAGATTCAGATGGCCAAGAACGAACTGAACTTTGTAGGCCTGCTGCCTTTAGTCAGATTTTTTTTTGCATTTTTCTCTTGTATAGGTGGACGATCGCATTACCAAGTCGACAGCCAAGGTGGACGCCGCCGAGGAGGCGCTGAAGGCGCTCAAACAGGAAGCCGAACAAGTGACCAAGACGGCCGAGGAGTTGGACGCCAATGCTACTAAGCTGAGAGAGTCGGATATCGAAGGTAGAGGCTACTAATTTTACTCTCTCTAGCATACATGTACTAGGGGGTTTGGGGTTACCCCCCTCCTAATTGAAAAGGCCAAACCCCGACCAAAAATACAGATACATAGCAATGGCAGAAGCGTTTTATTTCGACTCAAAGAGTTTTTACATAAGCTAAAGGTTCAATGACTTTTTAAACCATCGAAAATTTACGGATGCTGCCAGTTTGCGTATTGTTTACATTTCCCGTTCCCCTCTGGGGGTAAGCAAGTTCAAATTTAGATGAAAGTGGTTTCGATTCGACTTTTAGAAATACGTACATGGACTGGGGCCTAGGGGCCCCTACCGAGCCCGATCCGGATCCCCATCCGGGGCGGGCGTCTGGCCTAAGTCGGGTGGGGCAGACCCCCCTGTTACATGTATGAATCACCGATTTATTTTAATTTTTCTAAAAGATAATAAATTATCATGTCAATTTGATGTGATTGTGAAGTGAAGGAAAAAACTGCACCACTAATGGAACCATCGAGTGATTGTTTGTTGGGCGTGAGCGTAAACCAACACGACCTGACACCTGACCGCGACGGGTTTTCAAATAAAGCGGAGTTATCAATCAATTCTGCTGGCTTTTTTTTTGCTTGTATAAGCTGTAGTCATCCTTTCAAAATCACACCCTCTAGCCCATTAAGAACACTACCATATGGTACGAAATCTGAACAGAGTGGTACCATGGTACCGGTACCAATGCGAAGGTATGGGCACCATTATGGTAAAGGTACCTTATTATATGGTACCACCACAAGCCTCGAACGTGGGGGTTCCATATATCGTACCGGCACCTTATATGGTGTCGGTACCATAAACGGCGTTATGTGCCTGACTGAAAAACGCATTTCCAGGCGTTTTGGAGCTTTTTTCAAATTTTGGACCCCCTCTTGGCGAAACCCCCCTCGACCCCCCCCCCCACCTGAGGGAAACCCCTACCCCCATCCCCTCAGGTCGGCGTGGAGCTGTTACATGTATAGGAAGCCTGTTTTCGGCAATCAACAGAAAGGTGACAGAATTTTGCGACGATTTCTAGTGTCGACCGCCGGTTTCCTATGTAGCAGACCAGTAATTACCTTATTTCTTCTCGGCCAAACTGGAAAAATTCAGTGGTAGGTGGGATTGTCTAAATAGTATTGTTTTAAATTAATGCAAGATAGTTTATTGGCACACAGCAAGCTTGGCGACCGACATTTTTCAACGGTGGAGTATGAACTGGCCTTTTTAACTGCACCATTGCAGGCGCGTTCAACATCACCAGAGAGTCGGCGCAAAAGTCGCTGGCGGCCAAGCGTCGCGCCGATGCCAGCGACGGTTTCCTGGTCAAATCGGAGAGCACGCGACGGGAGGCCGAGAATCTGTTCGAGCGGAACAAGGAGGACTTCGAGAAACAGTTCCAGGAAAATCAGGACGCGCTCGAGGAGCTGGGTCTAAAGGTGAAGGAGCTGGAGGAGAACCTGCCCGACCTCAACAACCAGGTCTGCGGCGCGCCCGGCGACCCCTGCGACGAGATTTGCGGAGGCGCCGGCTGCGGCATCTGCGGCGGACCGTCCTGCGCTGAGGGAACCGTCACCAAAGCCGAACAGGCTGTGGAGTTTGCCAAAGACGCCAGCGCCCGACTGGAACAGAAACAGGCCGAGGCCGCTGAGCTGCTTGAGAAGGTAGACTGCTTCTCTCTGTCTGTCTGTCTGTCTGTCTGTCTGTCTGTCTGTCTGTCTGTCTGTCTGTCTGTCTGTCTGTCTGTCTGTCTGTCTGTCTGTCTGTCTCTCTGTCAGTGTCTGTCTGTCTGTCTGTCTGTCTGTCTGTCTGTCTGTCTGTCTGTCTGTCTGTCTGTCTGTCTGTCTCTGTCTGTCTCTCTGTCTGTCTGTCTGTCTGTCTGTCTGTCAGTGTCTGTCTGTCTGTCTGTCAGTGTCTGTCTGTCTGTCAGTGTCTGTCTGTCAGTGTTTGTCTGTCTGTCTGTTTGTTTGTTTGTTTGCTTGTTTGCTTGTTTGTTTGTTTTTGAGTTCCACTGTCCTTTCGGGCAGCTCAGGACACCCTCGCTCTTTTCAGAGCCCTTCAATGGGGTAGTCTGTCTGTTCTGTTCTGTTCTGTTCTGTTCTGTTTTGTTTTGTTTTGTTTTCGTGCACGGAGAGAGAGCAACCAGTATTGTTCAGATGCGCGCTGCCTTAATGACAACCGAGCACGCCAAACAAGCAGCCGAAGAGGCGTACGAAGCGGCGGTGGCGGCGGCCCAGCAGGCCAACAAGACCAAGGCCGACCTGCGTCAGATGCTGAAGCTGATCGAGAAGTTCGAATCGGACGACGGTGCCAAGCCGGAGGAGATCCGAATGATGGCTGAGCAGGTGCTGAACACCAGCATCTCGTTGACGCCCGACGAGATCAGAGAACTGAACGAGAAGATCAGACAGGACCTGGCCAAGCTGCAGAACATCGACCAGATTCTAGAGGACACGCGCGCCAACCTCTCCATCGCCCAGCAGCTGAAAGCCAAGGCTGATTTGGCTAAGTCAGTTGGCCGGTTGTCTGTCATTGCCATACATGTACCCAGACATGGGTTAGTATTTCGGCCGATGGGGGTAGAATTTTCAATTCCTGAGGGGGGCTGAGGGGGTGGTAAGCCAAAAAGTCCGATTTTTGGCGAAAATCAGGGTTTTTTGGCTTATTTTTCATTAAAATAAGTTAAAATTAGCTATTCTGAACTCATTTACGCCTATTCCAGGCATATTTTTATCATAATTTTCTATACAAAATTCTTCCCAAAAATTGCTGATTGTAAAAATTGTAGCGGCCGGCTGATGGGGGGTAGATCAGAGCCTGATGGGGGGCCACCCCCCCCTCAGCCCCCCCTTTGCCCATGTCTGCATGTACCCCCTAGCTTACCACACCGAGACAGTTTAGGGACCTCCACCCTGAAATACAAGTACTAGTAGTGGCTCCAGTACCAACAGACTGGGAAATCACTAATTTTTAGCTTTAAATTCGCTTGAAAAGCGTTTGGAAACAGAATTTGGCGTTTCCGCTTCTGATAGTTAAGGCAAATCGGTGTTTTCAGAAGCCATTTTCTTTTTATCGTTTTTTGCTTGTTTTTAACTCTAAAACGCTATTTGGCAGCTTAAAATAGCGATTTTCCTTATCTAGAGAAGCTAAAAATGCATTTCCAGGCGTTTTGGAGCTTTTTGAAATTTTGGACCCCCTCTGGGCGAAACCGTCCGCGACCCCGCTACCTGACGGAAACCCCCGTCTCCCCACGCCGGCGACCTGTTACATGTATGGCCATAGCTGAGCTGTCAATACTCTGATCGGGAGCTAAGAATTTTATCCGTGATGGCCCTAAAGTTAGCAGAATTTATGATGCTCAGCAAGTACTGGGTTGTTTCTGGTGACTAAATAGTTTGGCCTTGCAGAGAGCGGGCGGAGAAGATTCTGAACACAACTCAGGGAGTGATGGAGGCTTTGGAGAAAGCGCAGCAAGCACAGCAAAAGGCCGGCGAGGCGATAGGCAAAGCCAACCAAGAGATCGACACGTCCAGAGGAGATTTAGAGACGGTTGGTTGGTTTGAATGGCAAATCTTGCACTTGTCGTCTTTGTTGTCGGCAGGGCTGATAGTAAAGAGCAACCAAATAGGGCTTGTTTTAGTTTTAGGCATGGATAAATCTATAGCATTCAAACAATACGTCGCTCTACAGCTTTTTTAGCATTAAAAAGTTTAACAAAAACAAGAAGTATTAGTTAGACAGCATATTTTTGCAATTGCGCCTGCCAATCATAAATATTCGGTTCCGAAAGTCCAAATTCGGTTTTTGCATTCGGATGTATTCCTAAGTAGGGTTCCGACGATATATCGATATCGATATCGATATCGAAAAGTCAATATATCGACACTTTTTCCAATATCGATATCGATATCGCGATATTTCGCATCGATATTTTTGTGTGCGAAAACGTAGGAAAAAACAAAACTGACACTAAGTTTATTTCTCTGGAACAGTAGAAAAACAATTTTCCCTGGACAACTCAGAAATCGATGGTAGTCAAAACCTAAACAGTGGTATGATAGCTCACAGAACATCAATTTATCAATTTCTCGGCATTCTCAGCTTTTAGACAGCATCGCTTAGGTTCTTAAATGTCTGCAGCAACACTGAAGGGCTGCTCACTTCACACACTTGAAGCAGGAGGGCAGAAGCAGACATGGGCTAGGGGGGTGGCAAATTTTCAAATCCTGAGGGGGTACCGCCGGGCTGATGGGTGGTTGAAAGGATGGTAAGCAAAAAAGTCGGATTTTTTTATTAAAGTCAAGCTTTTTGGCTTATTTGTCATTAGAATAAGTTAAAATATGCTATTTTGTCTGAGCTCATTTATACCTAATGAGGGTGGGACATCGGCCTGAGAGGTCAGCCTTTTCATTGAAGAGTTTCAGAAGGGCCACTACCTTTTCTGCGATTCTCTACTTAATTAATATCAGATCGCCGATTGCATCAGTGCTTGACTGATAAGCAGCAACAAACAACAATTTGCTGTTTCAAATTTTCATATAAGTGATTGTTAGTTGGGCGTGAGCCTAAAGCAACCCGACATGACACCTGACCGCGACGGGTTTTCAAACCAAGCGGAGTCATCAATCAATTCTGCTGACTATTTTTTGATTGTATCAGCTGTAGTAATCCTTCCAAAATCACACCCTTAAGAACAGCGACGAACAAACAAGTCTAAACCGAAACAAAAATTCTGTTCTTCACTAGTCTCAGACCAACACCAACCAACCAACCAGTTTAGATATTAGACGAACAAAAGGGCTATGAACGGTTACTAAGAAGAGAAGCTGAGATCGAAAGTGTTGCAGATCGCCGTCGAGACCGAAGCGGCCGAGCAGTCGGCCAAAGAGTCGAACAAGTCGTTGTCGGACGTGGAGACTGAGTTGGGCGACGTGCGCGTGCAGTACCTGAAAATAGATCAGAAGGTGAAGGACGCGCAGAAATCGGCCGACGCTGCCGAGCAACAAGCCACCGCGGCCGAAGAGAAGCGAAAGCAGCTGGAGACCTACTATAACGAGGCGCAGAAGGAGCTGGCCGACAAGCAGGGCAGCGGTCAGGCGCCGAAAGAGCGCGCGCAGAATCTGCGACAGCGCGCCGCCGAGCTGTTGCAGAAGACGCAGCGCTATCTAGAAGATATTAACAGTAAGTCTTTTGTTCTCTTGTCTGTTTCTTTTTATTTGGAATGGTGGTCGTCGTCTCTTGGCTGGAACGGAAAGCTTATTAGGAGGTTTGCTGGTGCATGACTATTTTATTATAATTAATTATTCGTGCTTTTTTACTATAGCCGTTTGACCAGGTTTTAGTTAGCAAATCGCACGGGGCTCCGAGCCACTCTCACTCGCTCTTGTCTGCGTAGAATTTAGACTGGGCCTACATCATACATGTAACGGGACCGGGTCGTCAGGAGTGGGTCTAGGGGGTTTCGCCCAGCCAGGCCAGGGGACCAAAATTTTAAAAAGCTCTAAAATGCCTGTAGCTGGGTTTTTAGTACGTTTTGTTGTATGCAAATCAAATACAATAGCATTTTGAGAGCTAAAAACAACAAAGTGACAAAAAAGGGCTTCTAAAAGCACCGATTTGTCCTAAATATCAGCAGTGGAGACACCAATTTCCTTCATCAAATTTTAAGCTCGCATTTAGTGATTTCTTGTCATTCCTCAACAAACCGTCCCCCTCAGGTTTTGAAAATTTACCACCCCCCACAACCGGAATGCTAGCCCGGCTGGGCCGGGGTCTCTAATCGTTCTCATGGTGACGTTTTCAGCTAGGCGGTAATCCCCGAACCCCTAGTACCTGTATTGCTTGTATTTTTTTGTTGTATACTTGCTTTGCTTTCAGTTTTTTTAAACCACCGCTCAAAAAACGCGAAAAACAGTAGCATCGACAGTCTATACAAGTTTACTAGCACCAAACGAAACCCTAGTGCAGTCAGGCACTTAACGCCGTTTATGGTACCGGTACCTAGGGTAGTGGTACCATATAGTACGAAATCTGAACAGAGTGGTACCGGTACAAATGCGAAGGTAGGGGTACCATGTATGGTACCGGCACCTTGTATGGTACCGTCACCGTATATGGTGCCGGTACCATATGTGGTACCACTACAGGCCCCGGACGGGGGGTACCATATATGGTACCTACCACTACCCTAGGTACCGCTACCATATATGGTGTCAGTACCATAAACGGCGTTAAGTGCCTGATTGTAGTAAAAGTATAGAGTGAGAGTGGCCGAGCCGCTTATTGCACTGGTGCACCGGCAAGAGGTGTAGTGTCTTGATTTTAGTCAAGTCCGTTTTTCTTGTTATTGGCTATTTAGAACTGAAAATAGATCTCGACGCCGGGGAGTTGTCGGCGCAGCAAGGATTAGACTGGCTAGAGCGACTGTTGGAGAAAGCCACCAAACAGTACCGACTAATAGCCGAGCTGGAGAAGAAATACGAAAGTTGCAGCTGTAAAGCCGGCGTCAAAGCGCCTTGTGACTTCGTAACAGAAGAGCCGCTATCATAACCGCTTTTCCTTACTCTCGCGCTTTCTGCATGTGCATTCATTGACTCGCATGACCGCAAACTAATCGTCCTGCTTTCTCGGCCGGTGCTAGCTAGAGAATTGTGCTGTCCTTTTTTGTTCTGCGTACGTACAGTAGTTACAAGCCAAACTGAGAGAGAGGGTGCTTGCTTTCAGAAGAAAAGGCCAAATTCGACGCCAACGAGGTGCGCCTCGGCGGCTACGGCAAAACGCTGGACGAACTGAACAGGCGAATGGAACAATGCAACGTGGCTATAAAAGAAAGACTCGACTATTACGAGACTTGCGACTGAAAGTCTTCCTATCTCTCTCTCTCTCGCTCTCCTGTTGCTGGCTGTTCTCGCGCGTAGTAGTACACTTTCTACCCTTTCAACATTCCGCCGCCTAAGCCCTGCTTGTGTTTTGCTTTGTCGTTCTGTGCTCTTTGCCGCCGCCTGTTTATCTACCTCGACAAACGCCGATCCGACCGACGGATTGAGATGCTAGCTGGCGTATTTATCTCTCTCTGCTCCTCTCCTACGCGCTCAGGTGTAGACACTTCTGTCGGGCCCTAATTAATATTTATTAGTGCCGACGCCGTAGCGAGAATTGACTGACTGGCTGACTGTCTGTCTGTCTGTCTTTCGTGCTGACCATCGAACTCTTATGCGTACTACTGCCATGTGTATACTGTTGAGCAGAATGCCAAATCTGTTTTCTTACCTACTTAACTGTCTGTAAGAGCCACTGAGCGACTTTAAAGAATCGTTTTTATTTTCGCGGCACACTACTCGGACCTAGCGAATCTCGGAAGCTGCGAAGAAAAGCCAGCTGTTTCTCTTAAAAGACTCACTGCGTGGGTGGTCCGAGGCCAAAGAGAGACAGTTGGGCTTTACTAAGGATAGAATTTGAGGATGCCGTTGGTATGTAGGTATCGTCTGAACGTGCTAGTCAAAGAACTGTATGATTCTTTACGTTTAGGTACCATATTTGAGGTGCTGTTTTTTAGCTGTGCCTAGAATATAAACCCATGAATAACTTGCTATAATGAGATGCGGTTCAAATTTTACTTGGTTGCCTTAAATTGTTTTATGACTATGGGTATGAAAGAAGTGTTAAACTTCTTGTAAAAGAGTGCTGAGAAGGTATGCGCTAGCAGTTGCTAACTACAAAACGCTCAATTTGTAAGCAGTTTGTCTTCGCCATATCTATGCAGATGTGTTTCGTACTGAGACGTGTGTATACATGTGCGTTAAGTGCTCTCGTATTGTTTTATTAGGTGCTGTGTCAACTTTCTACATTTTGGCATTACATGTTCCTATTTAAAAAGTATTAAAATATTTGCATTTCTTTCAGTTTTCTATCAATGGATACTCTAACCACTGGCTTAAGAGGCTGGGTTTGTTCGCAGTTTTCATCAAAACACAATTTGCACCAAATTTCGAATTTGTTCGACAGGTCTAAAATGGCAGCTACTTTGCTTAGGCGCTTGTTGTTTCGCCAGTGTAAATATTCTGGTGGCTTACTCAGTAAACGACTTAGTACCGAATCGTTACTTCTGGACAAACGATTCAACGATTTTTTGAGCGCTGCTCAAGCCAAGTTTGAAACGTTGTCAACAGAGGCAACCAGTTCCAACGATGCTGAAATCAGTTACCTTAGTGCGATTATATCACTGAAGCCTCTGTGGTTGGAGCAGCAGAACACTCTTGACGAACTAGTGCATATGATCAAAGGTACATGTTCGCTTCTTTTCCAGTGGCGTAGCGAGATTTTGCAAAATGGGTGGGAAGTAGCGTTCGTAAACATGTAAGAGGTACAGTTGGTAGGTACCACCATAGTTCAGGTAAGTCCAGGTTCAGGTATCTCTAAAATCCAATTTCAGGTTCAGGTACATTTTCAAAAGTACCCAGGTGTCAGGTTCAGGTTCAGGTACTTTCAAATAAAGACACAAATTTTCGGCTACGAGCTAAATCAATGGCGCTCCTGTTCCTTTTCTTAAGAAAACGATTCATGTTCAAAGCAATCGAAATGTACAAACCAACAATTCGACAAAAACGAGAAAAACGCAAGACAATTTTTGCGGTGTGACGGACCGATCGCCATTATAGTAGGAAACCCCACGCACTCCACGAACGTTCATTTCAAACTCTAAGTTCCGGCATTAAGTTAAGGCTCAGCAGGCTTACATAAGTTCTACTAGCTGACATTTAAGCTTATGTTCAACAAACAAACTAAAGCTTAGGCTTAGGCATAGAGGAAGACAAGCTTTCATAAAGGCAATTTCCGGATGGGGGCTTTTCCCTATAATCGTCTTCATTTTTAGGTTACAGTACATGTACAATGTAGGTCCAGATAGAGATAATGTGCATTAGTCGCTTTACGCACACCATTTTTAAGGACAAAACTGTAGAGCGTAAAGCAATATGTGATCTAACCAATTTCAAAAGTTGACAGTACGTGCTACTTGTACCGGGAAGTTTAAGACAAGAAAAACCTGAAAAGTAGGTACCGACCTAGTAGGTGTCAGCTAAGTACTTTTATTTTCAAGTAGGTTCAGGTTCACAATTTTCAGGTTAATAGCCAGGTTTCAGGTTCAGGTTCAGGTATACCTACCAACTGTAGTAAGAGGTATTCTGAGCATAAAATTGACTGAATTAAGAGTCGGTCTCTGAACCGATCGAGTCTCAGTATTCAGACCCCAAATTTGAAACTTTAAGCTAGAGAGCTGTAAGTTGGTACACTAATACATACTTATGAGTTGTATTTCGGCCCCAAAGGATTAGTGGATTTGACGCTCCAATCCCGAGATACAGCCTTCTGAAAATCGGCCTGCTTAACTATGGGACCAAAATTTCAAACTCGAATTTCTAACCTACCAGCTGGAGTTTGAAGATAAAAATTTGGGTTTTTGCGTAACTTTTGGAGTACTTTAAGAATCTGCAGTCCAATTTTGTTTTGGAATAAAAAAATTTTTTTTCGACCTCTTTGGTGGGCCATAACTCGGCTGCAACCCCCCTAGAGGCGCTTTTTTATTTCATAGCTTTGTAGTGCTTTTTATAAGCTTCATTTTGGTATAGAATATGGTACGATTGCTGGTGGCCAATCCAGTGAAAATTGGCCTCAAATGTCACGAACTCGAAAAATTCGCATGTTTCACTATAGACATAATTTTCCAAATCGAATTTCTGACTTAATGAACGGAGTTGAGATGTGAAAATTTGGGTTTCCAGAGTACTTTCAGTGTGCTTTCGGAATATTTAGTGGATTTAGAATTTCGAGGAAAAAAATATTTTTTCGACCTCTTTGGCGGGCCATAACTAGGCTGGAACCCCCTATAGAGGCACTTTTTTATTTCATAACTTTGTAGCGATTTTTATAAGCTTCATTTTGGTATAGAATATGGTACGATTGCTGGTGGCCAATCCAGTGAAAATTGGCCTCAAATGTTGAGAACTCATAAAAATTTGGTCTTCCAAATGAGGGAATTTTTCGAGTTTGTAACCTATGCGGCCAATTTTAACTGGATTGGCCACGAGCAATCGTACCATATTCTATACCAAAATGAAGCTTATAAAAAGCGCTACAAAGTTATGAAATAAAAAAGCGCCTCTAGGGGGGTTGCAGCCGAGTTATGGCCCGCCAAAGAGGTCGAAAAAATATTTTTTTCCTCGAAATTCTAAATCCACTAAATATTCCGAAAGCACACTGAAAGTACTCTGGAAACCCAAATTTTCACATCTCAACTCCGTTCATTAAGTCAGAAATTCGATTTGGAAAATTATGTCTATAGTGTAACATGCGAATTTTTCGAGTTCGTGACGTTTGAGGCCAATTTTCACTGGATTGGCCACCAGCAATCGTACCATATTCGATACCAAAATGAAGCTTATAAAAAGCACTACAAAGTTATGAAATAAAAAAGCGCCTCTAGGGGGGATTGCAGCCGAGTTATGGCCCACCAAAGAGGTCGAAAAAAAATTTTTTTATTCCAAAACAAAATTGGACTGCAGATTCTTAAAGTACTCCAAAAGTTACGCAAGAACCCAAATTTTTATCTTCAAACTCCAGCTGGTAGGTTAGAAATTCGAGTTTGAAATTTTGGTCCCATAGTTAAGCAGGCCGATTTTCAGAAGGCTGTATCTCGGGATTGGAGCGTCAAATCCACTAACCCTTTGGGGCCGAAAGACAACTCGTAAGTATGTATTAGTGAACCAACTTACAGCTCTCTAGCCCAAAGTTTCAATTTTGGGGTCTGAATAGGGCAAAGAGCCAAGACTCGATCAGTTCAGAGACTGACTCTTAAAAGTTTGTATAGTTTGAAGAAACCTGGTTGGGATTTAGCAATCGCTATTAGCTAACAGGTTTTCTCATGATTAGAGTGCCCTACCTATAGACAGGACTACCCAGACCCCTGCTTTTAGTAAGTAAGTAAAGTTTACTACGTTCAGTAAACCAAGATAAAGATCAGTCAGGACGATGGGTGGGCTGGGCCGTTTGTCCGGCTACAAAGCCCACCCTTTACGTACTTGTCGAATTTTAACTCAGATATCTTAATACGAAAACCATTGAGCCACAACTTCCGTTGGCAATGCATTCCAAATAGTTACAACTCTATTAGAAAAATGCTCTTGGCTAAATCCAAACGTGTATGCCTACAATGCAGCTTTAAATTATGCCTTATATGCACAATGGCAGCTGTGGAGTCGAACTAAAGTTTAGGAACAGACAGTGCAGAGTTAAAAGAACTGGCAGAGACAGACAAAAACGAGCTGCTGACTGAGATGGAGGAGATGGAGCAAAGATTTCTAGAAGCCATCGTTCCACCAGATCCGTTAGATAAACTGAGAGGTGTTATGTTGGAAATCAGTCCCGGTGCTGGCGGTCAGGAAGCCATGTTGTTTGCTAAGGAAATTTTCTCTCTCTACGAGAAACTGTCTGTTCGTTTCGGCTGGAGATTTAGTATCACACATCAGGACTTTGAAGAGCAATTTGGTAGGTTGTCTTTGCTACCCAGTCAGGGTGAGTGTACGCAGTTTTGTAACTTGTCAGGTGGTCTACGCTTTGGCACAGTGGAGATCACAGGAGCTGAGGTCTACCGTACTTTGAAGTTCGAAACGGGAGTGCATCGTGTTCAGCGGGTGCCTGTAACTGCGCCGACAAGTAGTAGTAAAGTTCATACCAGCACCATCTCTGTGTCTGTACTGCCTATACCTGATATGGTAATATCGCATTAGTTTTTTTCAATTTGTTAGATTGTCATATGGTGCCGCTACTTTCCGTCTCTGTTGTGGTAGCACTACCATGTACAATGTACGTAGTATGCCGTTTAATGCCTGACGCGATATTTTTCAATTTTAGATAAGAAGAAATATAGCAAATTACTGGTGTGCTACCTAGGAAGGAAATCGGTCGCTTACTATAAGAAATTATCTCAAATCAATTCTGCTAACTTTAGTTGATTGGCGCAAAAGGGCGTTCTAAAGCTGGTCATGTATCGAACTTGATAATTTTAAGGTTCCAATTAGTATTGAGGCGTACAATACGTACGGAAACAATTACACCATTACAAGCGCTTACTACTGCTCCTGTTGTGCTGGACCGATTCACTTGAGTAAAGGCTGAGATTGTTTATCTAATGACACTGTTTTTACATCAGTGGCGTATCCAGGGGGGGTGTAGGGTGTGTACACCCCCCTTTGCGGTGGAGGTAGGAAGAAAAAGTCTGTCAAAAATATAAGAAACTAATGAATTATGTACTAAAACTGTCTATTTTGTGCTCAGAATGCCTTCTAAATGCGTTTTTGAAGGCCAAATTTTCAAAATTTTCTCACCCTGGTCGGGCAGAAGCCCAACCAGGCCATTGTAAACTACTAAAACTTGTAATTTCTGTTAATTTTAAGCTCGGAATGCGTTTTAAACGCGTTTTTGAAGGCTAATTTTGCTAAATTTTCTTGCCCTGGTTGGGCAGCGGCCCAACCAGGCACTTTCAAAATTTTACACCCCCCCTTTCCAAAATCCTGGATACGCCACTGTTTTACATGAACAGTTTCAGTCCTTACTCGCTCCTGTGAACAGGTCCAGCACATTAGCAGCAGTGAATAGACCTATTTTGTGTGACTACTAACTACTAACCACTACTAACTACTATTTTTTGGGGTTTTATGACATAACCAAGACTACAAATTGACTACAACTACATATTCAGATTTGGTGACTACAAATTGACTACAAAATATTCTTTTGAATTTGCGAATTTGTAGTCAGCATTTTCTGAATTTTTTTGTGTCAGATCAAGCAAAAAATTAGCCATTTAGAAACAGAAACGGTGCCATTTTATTGTCACGTTTTGTTAACTGTGCATTTTCGTCGGTTTTGACAACAGTTTTACCATTCGAAAGCAATTTTCTGTTATATTTTGAAACATTTATTCAATTTCAACAAAGTTTGTAAACAAAGCAAAGTACATACATGAAACAAAATATAGAGTTTATAATAGTAATAGGTAGAACATTAACGAAAATACGTCTTTTGAAGCTGTAAAACAAAAAAACCGTTTTGGCATTACACCTTGCAGAAAAATAGATGTTATCTTTAAAAATTTCACCACACCCTTGTCATTTTTACTATTTTAGACTTTCAAACTTCTTGTTTTACCTTAAAAACCTGAAATTTTTACCATTTTATTTAAAATTTTGCTGATTACAAATTGACTACTACTAACTACGACTACATATTCAAAATCGAGATTTTTTAGACTACTCTAAAATTACAAATTATTTTTGGCGATTTTTAGAGGCTGCTAACTAAAAAATTTGCAAAAGAAATAGGCTGTAGCTTAAATTGCTGTACCGTAATAGGCGGCTTATCAAGTTTAATGCTCAATTTATAGGTAAGCGTTGAAATAAACGATAAAGATTTGAAAGTGGAGACCATGCGAGCGACCGGGCCAGGAGGCCAACACGTGAACACGACGTCGACTGCAGTCAGAATGACGCATCTGCCCACCAATACGGTAGTTCGATGCGAAGAGAGCCGCTCGCAAACTATGAATGCCAACACTGCTAAACAGAAAATCGCTACGATTTTGTTTAATAGGAAGCTGGCCGAGCAAAACGCTAAACTACAGAGCTCCCGCCGACTGCAGGTCTGAGAAAACGCCACAACTTTTTGTTTTCTATTCTATTTGTTGAAAGAGTTGTAGGTTGGAACGAAGGAACGATCGGAGAAGATCCGTACTTTCAACTACAAACAAGATCGCATTACTGATCATAGGATTGGATTGAATGTGCATAGGATAGAAGAGTTTATGAATGCTGGACTGCCCCTGCAGACTATGCTGAAACAATTGCAGCTGTTCCATTGCAAAGAACAGGCGCACGAAGTTTTTGCCAGATACTGTCATGGCTCTTGATCTACTGTTTAGTCAAACAGTGTGTTTTGTTAGTTTTGTAGTGTTTAAATTCTGAGATGTTATTCTGGTGTTGTTTCTCATAAAATTTTGGTAGTTTATGTTAAATTCTTTTTGTTGCAAGTAGCTGTAGGAAAGGAAGGAAAGTGAGGAAGACACGAGAGCAACAAGCTGGCTTTACAGCTGCAAATTCGACAGTGGACTAGATTTTTGCCCTGCAACAGCTATTGAGCTAGCCGAGAATGCCGACGACCTCTGTTCATTGCCTTCATCGATCTAAAACAAGCCTCTGACTCAGTTGACAGGCGAGAATGTGGAGGGTAATCGAACTGCTACGAATCCCAGCAAAACTCAAAAGAATCCGTATGACCCAGACATGGGCTAGCATTTCGGCTGAGGGGGTGATAAATTTCCGAATCCTGAGGGGTTAGCGACGTCTGAGAGGGGTTGAGGTGATGGTAAGCTAAAAAGTCCGACTTTTTACTGAAACTAAGGTTTTTAGGCTTATTTTTCGCTAAAATAGGTTAAAATGAGCCATTTTGAGCTCATTTACACCTAATCTAGGCATGCTTTTATCAACATTTACTATGCAAAATTCTTCCTAAAAATTCCTGAGGGGGGTAGCGGCGGCCTGGGGGGAGTCAGCGCCCCTCAGACCCCTTTGCCCATGTCTGTGACCATCTACAACAAACCAGAGGCAACAGTGAAATGAATGGAAGAGAATCACCATCATTCGAACTCCAAACTAGCGTAAGACAAGGGATGTGTCCTAGCACCGGCCCTGTTAATACAGTGGTTGACTACATAATGAACCAAAGCCAACCAGCCTAGCCTTCTCTGGTTTTCGCACAAGAGAGTGCCCAATTACGGTCTTGGATTTTGCTCATGAGATCGCTCAACCAACAGACTCCTTGGAAGACCTGGAAATTCTACTCTACACAATCAATGACGAGTTTGAAAAACTGAGCTTGAAGATTAACTGGCAAAAAACGGAGCTATTATCCCCAGATCATATGGACGTACGTACGTACGTGGGCGCGTCGTGATTCGGAGGCGGTCCGGGAAGCAGTTAACAGGGTGCAACTACTGTTGGCAAGTCCGACTTGAACCTGGACTTATTAATAGGTTTTTAACCTGAAATCTGTGGACTTGAACCTGAACCTGAACCTATTTTATTTCAGCCGGACTTGAACCTGTTTCGTTTTACTGGACTCACTCAATAGGTTCAAAATTTGAGTGAAAATTTAGGCAAAATTTGTCAAATTTTCGGTTGGATTGCACAACATTTTCATGATTTCTTGTTTTTACACCTATTTTTCAAACTGAATATGCGAGAAAACGAAACTACTGCCCCATAAAATGTGGCTTTCGTCTTTCATTACTAGTAGACAGGCTTAAATAGCTCAGAAAAGTTGCGATCAGTGCAAAATTTCAACAATTCTTGAAATTATCAGTGGACTTGAACCTGAACCTATTGTCCAGGTTTTTTAGATGGTGGACTTGAACCTGGACTTGAACCTGAAATTTCGATGTTGGACTTGACTTGAACCTGAACTTATTTTTTTAACCCCGGACTTTCCAACACTAGGTGCAACCCAGTTCCTGCTCTACCACTAACAGCTTGAACTTGATGACTGTGCAGCGCACCAGTTTCGGAGACTTGCACGGTGTTGCACCGCACGACTGGACAAACTGACGACTGACCGGTGACCAGACCAGAGTTCCATGTACGTACGTCGAGACCAACCCCGACCGACACCTCGGTCAGCCAAGTCTACTGTTGCTATGGGTATTTGATTCTGAATTGGGTATGGGTATGGGTAGGTATTTTCTAAAATACCCATACCCGGGTATGGGTATGGGTAGGTATTTCAAAAATACCCGGGTATCGGGTATAAATCGGGTATTTTTCATTAAAATCACATAAAATGAATATACAGGGTGTGCCAAAAAAAACAACCCAGCAGATTTTTTGCTGTAGCAACCGCAAATCTCGACTGATTTGAATGAATCCTTTTTTAAATGAAAGATAAATAAATTCTTGAAAGATTACTGTAACGTTTATTAAGATAGCCTGCATAGTTCCTGAGGTGTTTGTCCTCAAAATCAAAACAGAGATTTTGGCAATGAACAAGAGTGATAAAGAACAAGCCAGCAGATTTTTTTAGTTTTGCAACCATGAATCTCAACCAATTTGAATGAATCCTTTTTTAAATGAAAGATCGATAAATTCTTCAAAGATTAGTGCAATTTTTGTTGACATTCACAGTTTAGTTCTTGAGATATTTGCCTTCTAAATCGAAACAGATTTTGGCAAAGAACAAGAGCGATTCCATTGCATTTCATAATAAAGCAGATTCCTACTGCTGGGGCTAATGATACTTTAGTATTGAAGTAAACCGAGTTTCTGTGTCACCAGTAAAGCCTCCAATAGCCCTTAGCAGTAGCAGGAATCCGTTTTATTACGAAGTGCAGAATAATAAAAAAAATCCCTCTTGTTCACTGCCAAAATAACTGTTTTAACTTTGAGAGCCAATATCTCAGGAACGAAGCAGAGTTTTCAGCACCCTTTTAAGAATTTATTTATCTTTCATTTAAAAAAGGATTCATTCAAATCGGTTGAGATTTGCGGTTGTTGCAGCGAAAAATCTGCTGGGTTTTTTTTTTTGGCACACCCTGTATATTCCTTAAAATGCCAAATTTCAATTGGTTTTGCAAAAATAGTTTTTTAATCTGCTTTTTTGGGCAACTATTATTATGTGATCAGTGTAGCAGTTACTAGAACAGTTGTGAATTTTCGAATACTTTGGTAGATTAACGTTGGCAAAAACCGAATCAGCTTCCAGCCGTATAATTTCTAATGGTAGTTTCTGATTCTGGTTCACCCACCATAGATGTATAAAAATTTCATCTTGCTGTAAATACTTCTCTCAGCATCAAGTGCATAGAAACGTTAAAACCTTCTAATTAAAGTCCAACTAAATTTATTAGCCTTACAACGGTACTTATCCTTAATGGGGCACAAAAATAGAAGCCCGTTTTCTATTGAAAGTAAACGAGAGGCAAGAAACTTACTGTATGCACGCAAAAGACTTTTTTTGTACTGTGCGTGCATTTAAATGCCATGTTTTATGCACATCATGTATACAGTATGTACTGTCAGTTTTGCAGTGAGAGATTGAGGTACATAAGAACCCAGAGCATTCCTTTCTGAGCCCACAAACGTTTTTCAGTAAGATGTTTTATGTATAAAATTAAAAAAGCCAATATGCTTAATTATACAATTCTTGAAACAAATTAGGTGGATAATCAACCATTCCGAAACAGTAAAGGGACTATTTGATGCATGGCAAAACAAAAAGTTTATTTCTATAACACTTCCTTAAGAGAATTTTTGCAGAGTTTTGATAGAAATTAACGTGTGTTTGCGCGATTTTTTCCAAAAAATACCCATTCAAATACCCGGTATTTTTCAAAAAATCGGGTATACCCGGGTATGGGTATTTCAAAAAGTACCCGGGTATGGGTATACCCAATTTCAGGTAATTTTGCTCAAAAATACCCAGTTTCGGGTATGGGTATGGGTATACCCGATCAACAGTAGCCAAGTCCAGTTTGTTCACGAGACCTACCAGTACTTGATGAATTCCACCGGTGTCCAGAACTTTCCCTGATGGCAAATGGTACACGTAGAATTCCCAATCTAATCGCTGATATTCCGCCGTTACGCAGAGTTCTGGCTCCGCCCACCAGCGTTCACTGGCTGACCGAGCGGGGCTGGCAGCCGGTGATTGGGCACTGCACAGTCTGCCAGTGCGCGCTGGTGGTGTCTTGTGCTTTTGTGTGTTTGTTCGCCCGTTTACTGCTGCGAGTTGGCACACGTTAAAAATTAGTTCATTAGATTTTTGTAAATAAAGAACGACATGGCATCCGGTAAGAAGAGGAGAGGCGGGAAAAACAGTGGTTTTACGGCGTTTTTGGACGCTAAGCGAGCTGAATTGGAAGAACGATGTGGTCGGTCGCTGGATTTTGTGACCTTGGCTGCCAAAGGAGGCAGTTTGTGGGATGTACGCAAGTTTATGAATTATATATATTTCTAATGTTAAACTCTGTTAGGTGGAATTAGAAAGCGGTAGAAGTATCTAGACAAACAAAAGTACATAAGCCCACATAAGCTATTTTTTTATTAATATACCCAAACTCGGTATGCTGTGTCAACTCGTTTTTTTTCAAACCAAGCCTCGATTAGTAACCGAGTTATTCCAGAGATAGATTATTCCGAGTTTTTCCAGTTCAACCGGGCCTAGTTTACATCACTGCTTAAAAAGATGTGCTTACTTTTGTAGGCGACAAGCAAAGAAGAGAAGTTGCACTGGAAACGTGTGTCAAAGAGCTGTCCGTCAATGTCAAACATGGCTTCATATCGGTCATCAAAATTACCAAGCTCTGTTGACGGCGAGAAAGCGTTGGAGACTGCCGCAGTATGGTGTTTGTTGAGTCCTGGTTTAGGTTGAGGTTTAGGATGGATGGATGGTGCGGGCGGGGCCGTAGCCCCTACGTAGGCATACATGGGCCGCGGTGGGTAAGGCGGTTTACCCCCTCCCCTCGCCGGTCAATACCACCCCTCGGCTGTATCAAGTTTCCTGCTACTGTCTGCTTTGAGCCACTGTTTCAGTTCTTTCATTCTGACAACTACTTCAAGATGAAAAAGGAGGACGACCGTTACACCGCGTTGAAGGCGTTGGATTGGGCCTACGACTTGTCAGTGAAAGGGACGGACGGTGAGTGTTTCTGCCGAACGACCTGCAGTCAGTGTGTGTGTGATTGGTTGAAGGCTACAAAGGAAGTCGAGCTGACTGGATGTCGAGTCAATGTCTGGCGGTGCTGCATGTCCTTCCTCACTACCAGGCCGACTTAGTCGTTGCCCCTGCCGAAATTGCCTTGCTCATCTTTTCACTGCGCCATGGCTTCCTGTGCCAAAAGCGCTGGCTGCTGCAGCTGCCGGACGAAATGAAAACACTGCCTGATGACGTCATGCAGCTGGTTGAGAAGAGTAGGAATCTCTGCTTGGTTTAAGTGCCTTCACTACCTGCATTGCAGAACGACACGGCATTCTGTGTGGAGCTGTTCCCGAGGAGCTGAGACCGTTTTACAGCAAGGACGCGGAGCAAGTGGTGCGGGAGTTGGGCGAATCTCTGCGACAGCACGACACTCAGTGGACGCAGCCGATTGTGTGTGTGCTGGGAACTCGTCTCAACTACAACGTAGTCAGCGGTGCTCTCCAGTGGCTCCACAGCAATCTTTCTCACCTGCCTCAGTCAACTGAAGTGCTCGGTGAGTTCGTTGTTCCTCTTCTCCCGTCTTCTGCACTTTCCTCCTGGCCGATATCTCAGTCAGATGCTTAACGCCATAGTACTTACGTATAGGGGAATTAGAGTGCGAACAATACCTGACAACAATACCCACCCCCGGCCGAAGACCCCCTCCGAAAATTTTGGCGATCTTTTTTGGGAGAAATTTGGGGACCTTTTTGGGAAAAACAGGAATTTTGGGTCAAATCCTCTGGACGGTCCATACCACCCTCGCCGGCACACACATTGCTCGGCCGGCCATTCCCCTCCAAAATTTTGGCGACCTTTTTGGGAAGCAATTGTATACCCTACAGACCCCCTCCCCGACGAAAAACCACATACCCCGTCCTGGGTTTTTTCGGCCCGTGTCTGAAACAAGGAAATAAATTACTGCGTCGCGTCTATCCCGTGTGTCACGGCGGCCCCGGCACCCGTGGAAGCGGTGTGTTTGTGGGTTCGAAACCTGTCGAGGCGATGGGAAGTAGTGGACACAAAGCCCAACCCAGGCCGTCGAAAGTCAGCAATGGCAAGTAGATAAATGGGGACCGAACCTTAGCTGTCTTGCACTCACCGACAGCAAAAGGGGAGGGTTGTTCTTAAGGAGGCTGCCGGACCTTGTGTCTCTTCCTGCTCTATAGCAGTTGGCTACTCCTAGTCCGAAAGGACAAAAAGTTACAACAACACCTGCTGTACTATTTATAAAAGTGGGACACTATAAGAAATTCTACTGAGTGTTAAGTTGATAAACGCAAAAACAGCTTCCTAAACCTAATCATCGATCAACCTTTCGATTTTTCTAGATTATCTTTTCAGGTCAACATCGACTTTTTTAGATTTTGTCTGGGATTTAGATTTTAGTTTAGTATTGGGGATAAAAACCCCAACACCCAATACCTCGAAAACACCCTAATACACCCAATGCCAAATACCCAATACCAGTGCGCACTCTAATGTGAACTGTGCCATAGTACAACTATCCTAAGCAAGTGCCGGTACCATAGTGTATGGTGTCAAGTAGCTGTTGACAATACTTATACCATTGCAATTGGAACCCTCGTCAGCCAGCGTTCCCCAATTTTCCGGGCTCTACATTGTATGCTTTTTTAGAATATGCATTGCTTATGGTCTGGCCGGGTGCAGATTCTGTAGAGGTTTAGATGTGTTTAACCGGCTCAGTCCGAGGTTGGTGTTGTGTGCCGACGCAGTGGTCTGGCAGCTGCGCCATTCAGTTACCATGCGATGGGAGCCGCCGGAGCCCCAGACACTTCATGCGAGCGTGTCAGAGCAATTCGATCCTGTCCTCCTCTTTGAAGACGTGCAGTTATTCCGGTCGAGCTACTGTGACTACCACACCCAACACCGGCCTCTCTTTCCGGACGACCTGGACTGCGCTGCCGCCTGTGCAAAAGTGATTGCGTGAGTGCTCCTACGCAGTGTTTGTTTGGTCAGAAAGCTCTACTTTCTCTGTCTACTGTAGTGTGCAAATGCTCCAGCAACTTCGCAACTACTACGACTTCGACTTCGATAGGGAGAGTTTTCTGAGCTATCAGCTGACTCCTGGATCCAACCGGTCGGACGAGATGCGAGGACCTAGTACTCCCCTTCTACCTCAACCGCTTCCTGTCTGTGACGTCGTTCAGCCGAACAGAGTCAGTGCCGCCGTGTTGCCGTCTGCAGAGGTGGCCGCACTTGCTGCTTACAGTAACTCAATGGAACGGTTGTTTTAGGCAGTAGAGCAGGCGAGTGTTGGGACCGGTGGTTGTGCTGATGAGGAGCGCTTTGTGCTGTTTGGCTCTGATTTGAGTGACTCGGAGGAAGACAACCGTCAGCAGTCTATGCAGGTTCCGGCTAATCTCGCATCGGTGTCGGACGTGGCGAATGTCGCATCGGTGTCGGACGTGGCGAATGTCGCATCGGTGTCGGACGTGGCGAATGTCGCATCGGTGTCGGACGTGGCGAATCCCGCATCGGTGTCGGACGTAGCAGCAGGAACGGATCGCGATAGTCTGCCGGATCAGGTGAGTGGTGAGCGCCGTCGTAGGTAGTGCCTTTTAGGTTTAGCCGGTTTGTACGCATACAATGTACGTACACACGCAATCAGTCACGATGACGTATGATGTACACGGGCACTGTAGTGACTGTATAGGTTTCAGATTGGTGGTGTGCGCAATACTGCTGATTTGATGACTGCCCACCCTCGTCTAATCGGATTCGGAAGAGGCAAACCTATTGGACCCTGCTGACACTAAAGCTCATGTACTCTTGTAGCTGATTCTCTGATCGATTGTTGTTATTTTTGTTTGTCTGATCAAGGCAGTGGTTTGCTTGGCAGTTGTTTGCTTTATAGTGATTTATATTGGGCTTGGCCCTTGCAATGTACGATAGGTGCACATCGATAGCTCAATTGTATTTTACTGCCGTGGTCTTGTTGTTCTTTAGTGATTAAACAAATATGTGGTGGAGGCATGGTGGGCTTGGTCGTCTTAGTAGGCTTGGGTGCGCATAACACAACAAAACAGTGGCGTATCCAGGGTGTGTAGGGTGCGTACACCCCCCTTTGCGGTGGAGGTAGGAAGAAAAGTGTGTCAAAAATATAAGAAACTAATGAATCATGTACTATAACTGTCTATTTTGTGCTCAGAATGCCTTCTAAATGCGTTTTTTAAGGCAAAATTTTCTCGCCCTGGTCGGGCAGAAGCCCAACCAGGCCATTAAAACTACTAAAACTTGTAATTTCTGTTAAGTTTAAGCTCGGAATGCGTTTTAAACGCGTTTTTGAAGGCTAATTTTGCTAAGTTTTCTTACGCTGGTTGGGCAGCGGCCCAACCAGGCACTTTCAAAATTTTACACCCCCTTTCCAAAATCCTGAATACGCCACTGCAACAAAACGATTTTGGTCTCGGCACCAAATGAAGAGGGAAACGCGTTTACTAGTGAAATAGATGCAACAATGAACAAAGGAATGCAAAGGCTAAATATAAATCTCTTTCAGTAGGTATGCACTTGGCGGTCTTTAGATAGTTGCAGGCAGCTCAAGATGCTTATTGATGGCCCAAGTCTAAGGACCAGACACAAGCTCTTGCAACTTCCTCGCAAAGTTTTAAGAATAGTGGTAGGTGTGCTTACCGGCCACTGTGAACTTAATGAGCACCTAAGGACTATTGAAGAAAAACTATTTGTACCATGGTTTATGTTAATGCTATGCTACTGAGTAGTGGGGGGTAGTGCCATCCGAGAAATGCTGTCTGTCACGAATTTTGGCGCAGATTTCTCCCGATCCAGAGCGAATCTACCTAACCCGAATGCCTTTTCGAACTCAGTCAACACACAAAACTGAATCGAGCGGTCTACTAACGAATAAGCTTTGCGGAAAAAATTATTATTCCGTTGCACTTCATAATAAAGCGGATTCCTACTGCTGAGAGGGCTAACGAGGCTTTATTGGTGAAGGCACGCACGTACAAGATGGTGATGCAGCAGAATAAGAAACATGTCCATTCGTAGCGCTCAGCTACAACAATCACTTCACAACGTACTCTATGTACATACAGTGGCGGCCAAAAGTTTGGACGCACCCCCAAAATTTTCAGTTTTCTTTTTAATAACCCCTGTTCTGTTTGCAGCTGGCGGATGAAGTTGCATGCTAAGTGTGTGCATAGTAGCCCTGCATAACCTGAAACCATATGGTGTTCGCCCCACCTCACGTTGTTGTAGTATGAATCCATTTTCCAAAGACCACAGAAAAAAGGGTGGACAAAAGTTTGGACGCACCAACTGATTTTTTAAAAAAACGGAGCAACCTGCAACAATAAAGAACAAGCAAGAATGAAACATGTATTTAGGTGACTAGCACTTTATTGGGAAGCCATAAGACTTAACCACAACTGCACAGCGATTGAGCATAGAGTTGACTAGTTTCTGGCACAAAGACTGGGGAATGCAAAGCCAAAATTCTGTGATGGCAGTCTCCAGATCGGACAGATCTAGGGGTGCTTTACTGATAACGTTTCTCTGGACATATCTCCACAAATTTTCGATTGGATCCAGGTCAGGTGACTGGGCAGGCCGGTCCAAAACTGCGACTTTGTAGTTAGCGAACCACTGTTTGACTGACCTCGCCGTGTGTTCGGGGTCATTATCTTGTTGAAACAACCAATTCAGCGCGAGGTTTTGTGCTACATAAGACAGCATGATGTCTACCAACATGTTGGTGTAGACGGTTTTATCCACGATCCTATGGATACAATAAATGGGCCCTAGGCCTTTCAAAGGGAAAGAAGTCCACATAATAATGCTACCGCCTCCCCACTTTACAACGCTCTGCACAGTCTGGTCGGAATTCCTCGCCCATAAACGGCTTGACATATAGCCGGACATCGCTTCCGCACCGATTCCACTTATTTTCGTCCCTCCAGAAAACATTGGAACTAATCTACAATGGTTCAATGTAGGTGGGCCTTTGCCCACTGGAACCGTTTTTGCGGTCACAAAAGTTGATAGGTGTTTCTTTCCTTGCGATGCAACAACTCAACCCTTTTCGCAGTAGAATTCGGTGCGGGGTTCATACAGAGATGCTTTGACCACACGCAGCCTCGATTTGCCCTGTTACCTTATGAGCAGTCTTATGCCGATCAACTTTCCATATCGTCACAAGGACCCATTCCTGCCATGTTGTATGCGATTTCGGTCGACTGGTCCGTTTCCGATTGACGTTTGAACCGGTTTCAGAGAAGAGAACTAAGGCAGAACGAACACCAATTTCCGGAGCACCCGACTTGTCAGGCTATCTGAGATTTGAGAGACCACTCTGTCTCAGCTCAAGCATGACAACCCTCTTTGATTGAATAAGTTGGTTGGACTGAGCCATCCTCCAAACTGCCGCTAAATTGCAATAAAAGGAAGACTAAATAGCAGCTACACATATTAACGGCCGCTAGGTTCCTTAGAAAACATCAGGAAAGCAAAAAATCAAGATAATCATAGGTGCGTCCAAACTTTTGTCCACCCATTTTTCTGGGGTCTTTCGAAAATGGATTCATACTACCGCAACGTGAGGGGGACTGAACACCATATGGTTTCAGGTTATGTAGGGCTACTATGCACAAACTTAGCACACAACTTCATCCGCAAGCTGCAAACAGAACAGGTGTTATTAACAGAAAAATGAAAATTTTGGGGGTGCGTCCAAACTTTTGGCCGCCACTGTACATACGCGGGTGTGCAAGAATCCGTACAAAAATGTCATTAAACTCGGATATGCAGACGGAATGTACATCCCGCACGCTCTTCGGCATCCCTTACATAGTAGTAGTTTGATTCGAAGCCGGCAAGGAAACTTGTGGACACTACCGACGCCGAAACGGCAGCGGCATGGAGGTGCGGTCTAAACAAGTAAAAGAGCAGGTACTTTATCTGTTCCGAGCCGACGAAATCATGGTTTTTGTCACGCTGTCATGTAGCTTCAGGTCCTGCGCTACATACATCTGCATAGATTCAGCCACTTTCCACCTACCGTGCCTTTGGACCAGCGCATGCGGTACGCCTGCATTCACTGCAATAGTGGCTCCACCTGCTCTCAAGCTGTGCGTACCGTAAGCCCGCGGATCCTCGCCCAACTCACTGAGGGCCTCTCTGAGCGCCTTTATGGCGGCTTCGTAGTTCACGGGTTGCTCGGTCACCACCGTAACCCGGCCACCGCATGCATGACAACGCACGCAAAAACGGCAACTGCTGCCCTTCGCCAACCTCGGGCGGAATCTGGGCTTGGTATTCTCTTAGCACACAGACGGGGTCAAGGGTCGGGTTGTCCCCTTTTGAAATCACAATCCACTTTCCTTTTCGAAACTGGTCTGTCTTGCTTTTGTGCAAGTGTACCAAAACTCTACTGTCGGTAATCCGCACATCAGAACGTCTCAAATTCAATGTCTCCGAAATTCGTAAGAAGCCAAAGAAGGATAGCGCTACAACAGCCGCTGTTCTCATCTTTACTTTTGAACCAAAACGCAATGAGAAAATTTTTGAGACTAATCGTAGGGACAGAGGTTTTACCCTCTGTGGTGGTTGCAAATTTTTTCTAGCTTTAGCTTGTACTACAGAACGTACTACGAACGAAGTGGTAGGGTCGTCAACGTTAGCTATTTTATGTATCCAGCTAATAGCCGCTAACAGCTGATTCAGGCTAGAGATAGAAGCGTTTTTGTACTGCTTTGAGACAAACAGAAAGAGATCCCGAGGCCTAATCGGGAAACCCTTGACCCTCGTCCGGCCAAACCAAAGCGCCCACCTTTCCAAATGCCTACTGTAGGCATGCACGGTGGCTTGAGCCCGACTCTCCAGTAGCGTGTTGACCGCTTCTCCGAGAACTTGCAAATCGTCGCAACGCGTAAAGTGCTTGATAGCCGCCAGGAGCACTGAAACACTTTTTCGTGCTATCGGCACACGCCAACGTTATGCAGCCAAAGTTTCCCTTTTTAAGCAGACCGTATTAGGTTGAGGTTTTTGGCTGAAGCTTAGACTGCGTTAACAGCTTTTTTGCGGCACCCAAAAACTTAAAATTGGGCGGGTGGGTTGGGATCACACTTTGTAAGCCAATTGAACTGACCGGCCAGGCCAGCGGCCGGCGCGCTATTTATCTAGCGGTCAGAGCGCCTCTAGCGCCCTCTATACTGAAACGGATTTGTATATAACATCCACTGATCTAACCTTCTGTCATTGTTTCTTTTGTTAGTAAACAGCTCTCTCTCTCTCTTCATTTGGTGCCGAGACCGCAATTGTTTGTTGTGTTGTGTCCTACTACCCACGTTCCTACGACCACCTCTGCTACAACCACTACCACTCCAACGCCCATCCAAGCCCACCTACCAAGCCAAGCCCACCAAGTCCCACCACCACCGAGTCCAAGTTCCATGTGTTCCACAACCACGACCACTACTCCATCGTTCGTCTCAACCTCCTACCACTACCACGTCCAAGCACCACCACCCAGTTCTACGCCATCCCAGGGGAGTAGTCGCCTGCAGCCCAGTCCACCAAGTTCCATGCATCCATGTCCACCAGCCCACCAGTCGTTCCAAGCCATCCTACAACTTCTCCAAGACCAACAACAACAACAGTATGAGCAGTCCCAGCTTAAGGGGCGTGCAAAAATTACGTAATGGTATTTTTGCCCATTTTCGGACCCCCCCTCCCCCTGGATAATCCACCGTAATAATTTTCTGACCCCCCTCCCCTAATTACGTAATAATTTGGCTACCCCCCCCCGAAATTTCGATTTTTTTAAGCTATAGAGCCCAAATTTTTGAGTTCAATTCCATGTAAAATGACGTTTTTAATAAAATAACATCTGTATACAGTAGCAATTGATAATTTTCTTCGTTTTCTTTATTGATGAGCTACAACTACATACATGTACGCATAGTCTTAGTTTTACATAGAAGCCATCATTGGGTGGCTTTTTGTTAAAGTTGAAACCAAAGTGTTTTATCATTGATTTTAGGGCTGCGCTGCCATATCACTTGACTGATGATCGATGGTCATAAAACAGAGTTCGTGCGGGACCCGAAAAGTCAGGGAGTCATGCAAAGTCAGGGAATTTTAAAAATTTCAGGGAAAATTCAGGGAATTTGGTGTCTGGTCAGGGAAAAAATTGATAGCAATAGAATCATCTCTCGCCACCCTTTTGAAAATGGGACTTTTGACTTTCCACAGCTACTACAACTGTATATTTTACCCTCAGAATACCGTTTAAATGCGTTTTTCAGAGCCAATTTTTAAAAACTTCTCACCCTTGTTAGAATGTTCTCACTCTGATTGGACTGGGAAATTTGACTTTGGTCAGGAAATTTTGCTCTGAAAAAGCCGCATGAACCCTGTAAAAGATCGAGTCGATAAGTGATATACCCTTATAAACTCTTATCACACAGATGTCAAAAGTCACTGTTGCCATTTAGCATTTGAAAAATTGGAAAGCCTTGACTTTAAACGTAGCTATTCTCTAATCTAAGCGTCCATCTAAGCGAAATTGAGAAAATGTAAGCCCAATGGCTTCAAATCGAGACTACATCTACATGTAGTGTGCGTAAAAACAATTAAAATTATGACCACTTAGTGATTTCTGCACTTTAAAAAAATTACGTAATGAAGTCGTCAACCCCCCCTCCCCCCACCGTAATGATTAGTAATCTTTTGGCGAACCCCCCCTCCCCCCTCATGCCATTACGTAATTTTTGCACGCCCCCTTACCCTCCGCATGCTTCTCAAGTTTCAAGACGAACGAATTCAGCTTCGACAACAGCAACAACAGCAACAGATCCATTTCCGTGAGCTCATCCAATCCCTTTCTCAACCTCGCGAGTCCCCAATGACAAGGCGCCAGATCAGGACCAAGGCACAGCAAGGAGGGAATGTCGCCCGCGCAAGACGGAGTCACCATGGCGTCAACGCAGAGCAGATGTCCGATCCGATCCGATGTGCGGGGGGGCCTTTACGGCCCTACGCTCAGACCTTGCGATCCATTGCGCAACCCCCGTAGTTTCGTCATCTCGGACGTTTCCCTTCTATCACTGCCAGCCACTCTAGCCATGCTGTTGGACGCCAGTTACTAAGAAAGTCCCTGGCGTGTTGACGTCATGGTGATGTCGGCTCCCAACGTCCGCTAGGTCCGCCCCTGGTTCCAGAGAGAGGCCCCCCTGCCTAGTCGGTTTCCGTGGACAACTCCTGACGTCATTGCTCTTTCTCCAAGTTGGCATGCTGTAGGAGCGGCTTCGGTGCTGTGGCAGATCCAGTTGGTTCCCATTTTATCTACTCGCTGTAACCAGCTTTCGGTGGCCTGGGTGGAGCGTTGTGCCGACGACCAACTCTTTGCAGCAAGAAACTTGCCACGCCGAGAGGATGAACCACTACAACCACTAGGGATGCAGCGGCCGCCGTGACTCAGAGGCATGCTTGCTTGCTACCCACTGAGCCACCGACGCGGCGAGCAGATGTCTGGAGGTGCGGATCAGCCGACGCCAGGCGGTCATCACTCAGAGTCACAGCGATTGTCAGGCACAGCGGCGGCCCAGCGGACACTCGCCTGATGGGAGAGTGATGAAACGGATTTGTATATAACATCCACTGATCTAACCTTCTGTCATTGTTTCTTTTGTTAGTAAACAGCTCTCTCTCTTCAATACGTAGGAATCACTCATTATTTTTGAAACACGTTCGAGAGGCCAAAACACGCCACCTCCAACGTAAAGACTTAGGGCAAGGGCATAGCGTTTTGTACAGTTTATTTCAGGCTGGCCGAAAACTTTGAACGCGTTTTTCTCGTTTCATCTATTTATGGACAGAGGAATTTCTTTGTCTGAACGCTTCAATTGCAGCTGTTCCATTGCAAAGAACAGGCGCAGGAAGTTTTTGCTAGATACTGTCATGGCTCTTGATCTTGGTTTGGTTAAACAGTGTGTTTTGTTAGTTTTGTAGTGTTTAAGAGCCATTTTATATAAGAGCGGTACGGTTTTCTTCAGGAGGGCGGCGGACGGCCAAATCTGACCCCCACTTTTTATTGGCTCATTTGAAAGTCCTACACATGGAATGTTTAAAACCGAAGTATCTCCCGGATTTACCCACTACTGGGCTAGAAAAGTGGGAAAACGCCCGGGGCTCGATTTTCGGGCGTTTACGGAAATGGTCATTTCTCTTGAACCACTAGGCCTAGAGGGTCCAAACTTTAAAAATTTGTAGAGGAGGTGTTGTGCTACCATAACTGTTGTTTCTAGCCGCCTAGCCTTCTCCATAATCTAGAATCGACGCTCCAAACTGGAGGTGCTCAAATCAGTTTCTCGGCTACTGTCGCTACAAGACACGAAAGTTTTCAATTTCCTTTTGCACACTATTTGGACTAACCATTGGCTATTTATCGCACACAAAATTTTTTTTGGCAAAGATCGCATATTGCGAAAAAAATGAAATTTTCGTTTTTCAGCAAAAAAACGGTATTTTGCTGTTTTTTCGCACAATCTAGTTGTGCTAGCCTATTTTTTTGGTGGAAAAATCGATTCCGCATGCCAAAATTAGGTATAGACAATGTTTTGCTTGTAATTGGAAAAAATCTATTTTTTGATTTCTACTGCATAATGTGATAGTTTCGATTTTCTGCGTAAATATAGTTGTTCTAGACTATTTTGTAGTGCAGAAATCGATTCTGCATGTCAAAATTACTTAGAGTCAATGATTTTCTTGTAATTTTGTTATCAGTTTAAAATATATACATCTGACTCTCCTGTTGACATACTTGAATTGCGGAAGCTGAAACCCAGATTGCTATGTTTGCAGTGGCGTATCCAGGATTTCGGAAAGGGGCGGGGGTGTAAAATTTTGAAAGTGACTGGTTGGGCTGGGTTGGTTGGTTGTAAAATTTTACACCCCCGCCCCTTTCCGAAATTCGCTGCCCAACCATATGTGGGCAGGATAAATCCGGAGGGGGTATGGAGACCGCGGGAAGTCCCGAAAAAAGGCCAAAAAACGACTATTTTGCCTTAAATTAGCGAAAATTTTCTCCCTCCGGGAGGGGAGTATCGCCGGCCGACGGGGTATTGGCCGGCGAGGGGGAGGGGTATACTCCACACCCCGGCCCATGTATGTGCCCAACCAGGGTAAGAAAATTTAGCCAAATTTGCCTTCAGAAAACGCGTTTAAAAGACATTTCAAGCTTAAAATACGTGTAGTATGGGGTAACGTGTGTAATATGTAGGGTCACGTGTGTAATATGAATTATTACCAACATTGTCTATTTTGTGCTCAGAATGCCTTTTAAATGCTTTTTGAAGGCTAAATTTTCAAATTTTTCTCGCCCTTCCGGCAGAAGCCCAACCAGGCCATTATAAACTACAAAAACTTGTAATTTCTGTTAATTTTAAGCTCGGTGAATCTCTTTTAACCGCGTTTTTAAGGCAAATTTTGCTAAATTTTCTTTCCCTGGTTGGGCAGCGGCCCAACCAGTCACTTTCAAATTTTTACACTCCCGCCCCTTTCCTAAATCCTGGATACGCCACTGCAAACATAGCAATGTGGGTTTCAGCTTCCGCAATTCGAATATGTCGACAGGAGCGTCAAATCTATTAATCAAGAAAATCATTAGCTCTAAGTAATTTTGACATGCAGAATCGATTTTTGCACTACAAAATAGTCTAGAACAACTATATTAGGCAGAAAATCGAAAACTATCACATTATGCAGTAATAACCAAAAAATATAATTTTTTCCAATTACAAGCAAAACATTGTCTATACCTAATTTTGGCATGGGGAATCGATTTTTCCACCAAAAAATAGGCTAGCACAACTAGATTGTGCGAAAAAACAGCAAAATACTGGTTATTCGGCAAAAAAACGAAAATTTCATTTTTTTCGCAATATGCGATCTTTGGCAAAAAAAATTTTCTGTGCGCTAAATAGCCAATGGTTAGTCCAAATAGTGTGCAAAAGGAAATTGAAAACTTTCGTGTCTTGTAGCGACAGTAGCCGAAAAACTGATTTGAGCACCTCCAGTTTGGAGCGTCGATTCTAGATTATGGAGAAGGCTAGGCGGCTACAAACAACAGTTGCGGTAGCACAACACCTCCTCTACAAATGTTTGAAGTTTGGACCCTCTAGGCCTAGTGGTTCAAGAGAAATGACCATTTCCGTAAACGCCCGAAAATCGAGCCCCGGGCGTTTTCCCACTTTTTTAGCCCAGTAGTGGGTAAATCCGGGAGATACTTCGGTTTTAAACATTCCATGTATAGGACTTTCAAATGAGCCAATAAAAAGTGGGGGTCAGATTTGGCCGTCCGCCGCCCATCGTACCGCTCTTATATAAAATGGCTCTTAAATTCTGAGATGTTCCTCTGGTGTTGTTTCTCATAAAATGTTGGCAGTTTAAGTTAAATTCTGCCTGTCGGTCATTTTGTTGTAAGTAGCAGTAGGAAAGGAAGGAAAGTCAGGACGAGACGAAAGCAACAAGCTGGCTTCACACCTACAAAATCGACAGTGGACTAGATTTTTGCCCTGCGACAGATATTGAGCTAGCCGAGAATACCGACGACCCCTGTTCATTGCCTTCATCTTTCTAAAACAAAACCTTTGACTCAGTTGACAGGAAGAGAACGTGGAGGGAGGGTAATCGAACTGCTACGAATCCTACAGAACTCAAAAGAATCCGTATGACCCAGACATGGGCTAGCATTTCGGCTGAGGGGGTGGTAAATTTCCGAATCCTGATGGGGGTAGCGACGTCTGAGGGGGGGTTGAGGTGATGGAAGCTAAAAAGTCCGATTTTTTACTTAAACGAAGGTTTTTAGGGTTATTTTTCGCTAAAATAAAAATGAGTTATTTTGAGGAGCTCATTTACACCTAATCTAGGCATGCTTTTATCAACATTTACTATACAAAATTCTTCCAAAAAATTCCTGAGGGGATAGGGGCCGCCTGAGGGGAGTCAACCCCCTAGACCCCTTTGCCCTTTGTCTGTGACCATCTACAGCAAACCAGAGGTAACAGTGAAAGTGAATGGAAGAGAATCACCTCACCATTATTCGAACTCCAACCAAACTAGCCACCAGCCGAGCCTTCTCTGGTTTTCGCACAGGATAGTACCCAATTGCGGACTTGGATTTTGCTGATGAGATCGCTCTAACAGACTCCTTGGAAGACCTGGAAATTGGACTCTACACAGTCAATGATGAGTTTGAAAAACTGAGCTTGAAGATTAACTGGCAAAAAAACGGAGCTACTAGCCCCAGATCATATGTATGTACGTACGTACGTACATGGGCGTGTCGTGATTCAGAGGCGGCCGGGAAGCAGTTAACAGGGTGCAACCAGTTTCTGCTCTACCACTAACAGCTTGAACTTGATGACTGTGCACCGCACCAGTTTCGGAGACTTTCACTGTGTTGCACCGCACCACTGGACGAACTGACCACCGACCGGTGACCAGACCAGAGTTGCATGTACGTACGTCGAGCGAGACCAACCCCGACCGACACCTCTCCCACCGGCCAGCCAAGTCCAGTTTGTTCACGAGACCTACCAGTACTTGATGAATTCCACCGGTGTCCAGAACTTTCCCTGATGGCAAATGGTACACGTAGAATTCACAATCTAATCGCTGATATTCTGCCATTGCGCAGAGTTTCCGGCTCCGCCCACCGGCGGCGTTTACTGGCTGACCGAGCGAGCCTGGCGGCCGGCGATTGGGCACTGTACAGACTGACAGTGCGCGCTGGTCGTGTCTTGTGCTTTTGTCTGTTTGTTGGCTCGGTGTACTGCTGCGAGTTGGCACACGTTACGAAAATCAGTTCATTAGATTTTAGTAAATAAAGAACGAGATGGCATCCGGTAAGAAGAGGAGAGGCGGGAAAAACAGTGCTTTTACGGCGTTTTTGGACGCTAAGCGAGCTGAGTTGGAAGAAGGATGTGGTCGGTCGCTGGATTTTGTGACCTTGGCTGCCAAAGGAGGCAGTTTGTGGGATGTACGCAAGTTTATTAAAGTATATTTCTAATATTAGGTGGAATTAGAAAGCGGTAGAAGTATCTAGACAAACAAAAAGTATAGATAAGCCAAAATATACTATTTTTTATTAATATACGCAAACTCGGTATGCTGTGTAAACTCGTTTTTTCAAACCAAACCTCGATTAGTAACCGAGTTTTTCCAGATATCGAGTTTTTTTAGTTCAACCGAGCCTAGTTTACATCACTGCTTAAAAACATGTGCTTACTTTTGTAGGCGACAAGCAAAGAAGACAAGCTGCATTGGAAACGTGTGTCAAAGAGCTGTCCGTCAATGTCAAACATGCCTCGTTATCGGTCGTCAAAATTGCCAAGTTCTGTTGAGGGCGAGAAAGCGTTGGAGACTGCCGCAGTAAGGGTTTGTTGTTTGTTGTGTCCTGGTTTAGGATGGATGGATGGTCCGGGCGGGGCCGTAGCCCCAACCTAGGCATACATTACATGGGCCGCGGGGGGTAAGGGGGTTTACCCCCTCCCCTCGCCGGTCAATACCACCTCCTCGGCCGTCCAAACCCCACTCCCCGACCCGCCCTCAAAATAGGCGTCTTTTGGATTTTTTTCGGGGACCCCCCCCTGAGATCTTCAGACCCCCGAACTTTTCCCTCAGACCGAACAAAGCACGTAAACAACTCTATTTTTCCTTCTAATAATATTTTTAAAAGTTCGCACCAATGTTTGGTTTGAATTTCGGAGCAAACGGTTACAACTAGTACGTATGGAGGAGGACTTCTTGTCTAACCCTTTCATGGGCCGGGGGTGAGGGGGTATACCCCCTCGGCTGCCCACACGCCCCTCACTCGGGAGGCAAGAAATGTCGCAATTTTGGGCCTTTTTTGGACTTTGCGGGGACCCCAGACTACCTCCACACCCCTCCGCATTTTTCCGGCCCGTGCATGGTTTGACCTGCCGAACGTCTGCGTATATACAACGGTCAGGAACTTAGCGCCGTTTATGGTACCGGTAACTAGGCTAGTGACACCATATGGTACCCCTACCTTTGCATTGGTACCTGTACCGGTACCTTATATGGTACCACTCTGTTCGTTCAGATTTTGTACCATACATGTACCGGTACCATAAATTAGCACCACCACAGTTCCTGAACGTGGGGTATGGTGACGACATGACGTTGCAATATTTGGTGCCGCTACCATATATGATGCCACTAGCCTAGGTACAGGTACCACATATATGGTACCGTCACCATAAATCGTGCAAGTACTCTAAAGGGCGTTAAGTGCCAGACTGTTTGAGGGGTGGTCGTCACTGTATCAAGTTTCCTGCTACTGTCTGCTTTGAGCCAGTGGTTTCAGTTCTTTCATTCTGACAAATACTTCAAGATGAAAAAGGAGGACGACCGTTACACTGCGTTGAAGGCGTTGGATTGGGCCTACGACTTGTCGGTGGAAGGGACGGACGGTGAGTGTTTCTGTCCAACCATCAGCAGTCAGTGTGTGTGTGATTGGTTGAAGGCTACAAAGGAAGTCGAGCTGACTGGATGTCGAGTCAATGTCTGGCGGTGCTGCATGTCCTTCCTCATTACCAGGCCGACTCAGTCGTTGCCCCTGCCGAAATTGCACTGGTTATCTTTTCATTGCGCCATGGCTTCCTGTCCCAAAAGCGCTGGCTGCTGCAGCTGCCGGACGAAATGAAAACACTGCCTGATGACGTCATGCAGCTGGTTGAGAAGAGTAGGAATCTCTGCTTGGTTTAAGTGTTTTTACTAACTTCATTGCAGAAGGACACGAGATTCTGTATGAAGCTGTTCCCGAGCAGCTGAGACCGTTTTACAGCAAGGACGCGGAACAAGTGGTGCGGGAGTTGGGCGAATCTCTGCGACAGCACGACACTCAGTGGACGCAGCCGATTGTGTGTGTGCTGGGAACTCGTCTCAACTACAACGTAGTCAGCGGTGCTCTCCAGTGGCTCCACAGCAATCTTTCTCACCTGCCTCAGTCAACTGAAGTGCTTGGTGAGTTCGTTGCTCCTCTTCTCCTGGCTTCTGCACTTTCCTACTGGCCGATACCTCAGTCAGATACTTAACGCCATACTACGTACGTATATGGGAATTTGAGTGCGAACAATACCTGAGACCCCCAATACACCCAATACCCAATACTTGCATAGCTGGGCCAAAAATTGCATTTTAGTGAACAGGTAAATACAGTAGTGTAAAATTAGCAGAAATTAACACTTTTAGTAATCAGCAATAAAAATTAACATTTTCAGTCGCGTTTCTTATTACAGTCAGGCACTTAACGCCGTTTATGATACCACTACCATATATGGTACGAAATCTGAATTAGAGTCTGAATCTGAATGGTTAGAGGCTCCGAAGGTGGGGGTAATATGGTACCACTACCCTAGGTACCGGCAAACGGCGTTAAGTGCCTGACTGTACAGTATTATCGATGAATTCTTTTCCTAACTCTGCCTAGGCGCTACCCCCCGGCCCAAAGACCGCTTCCGAAAACTTTGGCGACCTTTTTGGGAAAATCTGAAATTTTGGGTCAAACCCCCTCGACGGTCCATACCCGCGCCGGCCTAAACTTTGCTCGGCCGGCCATACCCCTCCAAAATTTTGGCGACCTTTTTTGAGAAAGCAATTTTATACTCTCCAGACCCCCGACGTAAAACCCACATACCCCGTCCTGATTTTTTCGGCCCGTGTCTGAAATAGGGAAATAAATTGCTGCTGTATGTACTACATACAAAAGCCGGACACTATAAGAAATTCCACTGACTATAAGTTGATAAACTCAAAAACAGCTTCCTAAACCTAATAATCGATCAACCTTTCGATTTTTCTAGATTAATTTTTCAGGTCAAGATCGACTTTTTTTTAGATTTTGTCTGGGCTTTAGATTTTAGATTAGTATTGGGGGATAAAATCCCTGACACCCAATACCTCGAAAACACCCCAATACACCCAATACCAGTGCGCACTCTATGGGAACTCTGCCATAGTACCACTATCCTAAGCTAAGTGCCGGTACCATAGTGTATATGGTTTCAAATAGCTGCTGGCACTACTTATACCATTGCAATTGGATGCCCTCGTCAGCCAGCGTTCTCCAATTTTCCCGAGCTTTAGAATATGCATTGCTTATGGTCTGGCCGGGTGCAGATTCTGTAGAGGTTTAGATGTGTTTAACCGGCTCAGTCCGAGGTTGGTGTTGTGTGCCGACCCAGTGGTCTGGCAGCTGCGCCATTCAGTTACCATGCGATGGGAGCCGCCGGAGCCCCAGACACTTCATGCGAGCGTGTCAGAGCAATTCGATCCTGTCCTCCTCTTCGAAGACGTGCAGTTATTCCGGTCGAGCTACTGTGACTACCACACCCAACACCGGCCTCTCTTTCCGGACGACCTGGACTGCGCTGCCGCCTGTGCAAAAGTGATTGCGTGAGTGCTCCTACGCAGTGTTTGTTTGGTTAGAAAGCTCTACTTTCTCTGTCTACTGTAGTGTGCAAATGCTCCAGCAACTTCGCAACTACTACGAGTTCCACTTCGATAGGGAGAGTTTTCTGAGCTATCAGCTGACTCCTGGAGCCGACCGGTCAGCCGAGAAGCGAGGACCGGCTCCCCTTCTAGCTCAACCGCTTCCTGTCAGTGACATCGTTCAGCCGAACAGAGTCAGTGCCGTCGTGTTGCCGTCTGCAGGGGTGGCGCACTTGCTGCTTACAGTAACTCAATGGAACGGTTGTTTAGGCAGTAGAGCAGGCGAGTGTTGGGACCGGTGGTTGTGCTGATGAGGAGCGCTTTGTGCTGTTTGGCTCTGATTTGAGTGACTCGGAGGAAGACAACCGTCAGCAGTCTATGCAGGTTCCGGCTAATGTCGCATCGGTGTCGGACGTGGCGAATGTCGCATCGGTGTCGGACGTGGCGAATGTCGCATCGGTGTCGGACGTGGCGAATGTCGCATCGGTGTCGATCGTGGCGAATCCCGCATCGGTGTCGGACGTGGCAGCAGGAACGGATCGCGATAGTCTGCCGGATCAGGTGAGTGGTGAGCGCCGTCGTAGGTAGTGCCTTTTAGGTTTAGCCGGTTTGTACGCATACAATGTACGTACACACGCAATCAGTCACGATGACCTATGATGTACACGGGCACTGTAGTGACTGTATAGGTTTCAGATTGGTGGTGTGCGCAATACTGCTGATTTGATGACTGCCCACCCTCGTCTAATCGGATTTGGAAGAGGCAAACCTATTGAACCCTGCTGACACTAAAGCTCATGTACTCTTGTAGCTGATTCTCTGATCGATTGTTGTTATTTTTGTTTGTCTGATCAAGGCAGTGGTTTGCTTGGCAGTTGTTTGCTTTATAGTGATTTATATTGGGCTTGGCCCTTGTAGTGTACCATAGCTGCACATCGATAGCTGAATTGTATTTTACTGCGGTGGTCTTGTTGTTCTTTAGTGATTAAACAAATATGTGGTGGAGGCATGGTGGGCTTGGTCGTCTTAGTAGGCTGTAGGCTTGGGTGCGCACAACACAACAAAACAGTGGCGTATCCAGGGTGTGTAGGCTGCGTACACCCCCCCTTTGCGGTGGAGGTAGGAAGAAAAGTGTGTCAAAAATATAAGAAACTTATGAATTATGTACTAAAACTGTCTATTTTGTGCTCAGAATGCCTTCTAAATGCGTTTTTGAAGGCCAAATTTTCAAAATTTTCTCGCCCTGGTCGGGCAGAAGCCCAACCAGGCCATTATAAACTACTAAAACTTGTAATTTCTGTTAATTTTAAGCTCGGAATGCGTTTTAAACGCGTTTTTGAAGGCTAATTTTGCTAAATTTTCTTACGCTGGTTGGGCAGCGGCCCAACCAGGCACTTTAAAAATTTTACACCCCCCTTTCCAAAATCCTGGATACGCCACTGCAACAAAACGATTTTGGTCTCGGCACCAAATGAAGAGGGAAACGCGTTTACTAGTGAAATAGACACAACAATGAACAAAGGAATGCAAAGGCTAAATATAAATCTCTTTCAGTAGATATGCACTTGGCGGTCTTTAGATAGTTGCAGGCAGCTCAAGATGCTTATTGATGGCCCAAGTCTAAGGACCAGACATAAGCTCTTGCAACTTCCTCGCAAGGTTTTAAGAATAGTGGTAGGTGTGCTTACCGGCCACTGTGGACTTAATAAGCACCTAAGGACTATTGAAGAAAAACTATTTGTACCATGGTTTATGTTCATGCTATGCTACTGAGTAGTGGGGGGGGGGGTAGTGCCGCCGGCACAGTTGGTGTAGTGGTTTAGGCCGCATGGCCACTGTGCGCGACGTCGTGCGCTCATCCTCTCGGCGCGGCAAGTTTCTTGCCGCAAAGAGTTGGTCGTCGGCATAAAGCTCCAACCAGGCCACCGAAAGCTGGTGACAGCTAGTAGGTAAAATGGGAACCGACTGTCGTTGCACCGAAGCCACTCCACAAAGCATGCCGCGTTGGGAAGAAGATCAACGATGTCAGAAGCTGTCTGAGAAACCAACTATGCCGGGAGCCCTCTGGCATATGGGGCACCGGCGTGCCGTCGGGAGCTGTCAGGATCATGGCATCGATACGCCGGCCGCCCTCCTGGTGACCGGCGCCCAGCAGCATGGCTAGGAGTGGCTGGCAGTGAAAGAAGGGCAACGTCCGAGATGACGAATCACGGGGGTAGCGGAATGGACCTCGAGTCTGATCGCAGGCCGTAAGGCCCCCCCGCACATCGGATCGGATCGGATCGGGGGGTAGTGTCATCCGAGAAATGCTGTCTGTCACGAATTTTGGCGCAGATTTCTCCCGATCCAGAGCGAATCTACCTAAGCCGAATGCCTTTTCGAACTCAGCACACAAAACTGAATCGAGCGGTCTACTAACGAATAAGCTTTGCGGAAAAAAATATTTTTGAAACACGTTCGAGAGGCCAAAACACGCCACCTCCAACGTAGAGACTTCAGGGCAAGGGCATAGCGTTTTGTACAGTTTATTTCAGGCTGGCCGAAAACTTTGAACGCGTTTTTCTCGTTTCATCTATTTATGGACTGAGGAATTTGTTTGTCTGAACGCTTCAATTGCAGCTGTTCCATTGCAAAGAACAGGCTCAGGAAGTTTTTGCTAGATACTGACATGGCTCTTGATCTACAGTGTAGGCAAACAATGTGTTTTTAGTTAGTTTTGTAGTGTTCAGATTTCCTAGATGTTCTTCTGATGCTGTTTCTCGTGAAATTTATGTCAAATTCTGCCAGTCGCTTGGTTTGTTGTGAACTTTTATAGGGTTGTCTGTTGCGTAAAAAAAAGCTCTTTATCGGTTTAGTTCGTTAACCATGGTACCGAGATCGGAGCGCAAGCGTGTTTTCAAGAATATTATGAATCAGAAAGGTTATGCCAACGTCGCGTAGATTAATTTGCGCAACGAGTGACAGCTAAATCGTACTCTCACAGAAAAACCGCAAAATTAGAAACAGCCTGAACTGTGCTCAAACAAACTAAATCAATAAGATGAAGAATGGAATGTTGGAGATTGATGTTTCCCCAGCAACATGCGGAAACAATATTCTTTCGCTTCAGAAATCGCGGCGTACACAGCTGAAATGTTTCGCTGCAATTTTAACTCTTTTTAGCTTAACTTTAATCTGTTCTGCGCAGTTGATTAGCTATGCGTATAAGCTCGCAGAAGTACGAGAACCTTTTCGGATCGTCTTTACTGAACTTGCGATTTTTCTCAGAATTTTCGCATTCTGATTCACAAGCTTTTTTCGTTTTGTTTGCGCTTCTTCTGTCTACTGAATGAACAATAGAAAGAAACAGTTTTTCTGTTTAGGTTTTTCACTTGTTCCCGTGTTTTTTTGTGCTGGTACGAGTAACACGAGCACCAGAAAGAAGACAGGCGCTGCTCATTATGGTAAGAAAAATTGTTTTAACTTACAAAAGCACAAAAAACCTCGCTGGTCTTCAGAAGAGAGGGATGGGACCCGTATAAAAATACCATATACCGTATACAGTCATGTCTCGTTAATCCGGATATTCGCCTTTCGGACAAGATTAGGCTAGGTCCCAATTTTCCCCCGTGTTAGGTAGCCTATATGACTCGGTAAATGTATAGTTTCCGGGCGTAAAATCAGGAACCGGCCCCAGATTAAAATAAATACTTAACGATCATAACTAATAATAAATTAACATGTTTTATCGATAAATATCGTTTATCGATTATTTTTTGGCAAAATTCCAAAATCGTCCAAAATGGTCATTTTATATTATATAACATTTGAAAGCGCTTCGCCTGACGAGTCTAACTGATCACTACATAAGCATAGGACTAGGGATGGGACCGGTATACGGTATCATACGGTATTATACGGTATTTTTGGCTATACGGTATTATACGGTATACGGTATTTTTTATACCGTCGCGTCTTGGCCATGGGTAGTTTCGCGTCTTGGCCATGGGTAGTTTACGCTATCCCGTGTGTCACGGCGGCCCCGGCACCCGTGGAAGCGGTGTGTTTGCGGGTTCGAAACCTGTCGAGGCGATGGGAAGTAGTCGACACAAAGCCCAACCCAGGCCGTCGAAAGTCAGCAATGGCAAGTAGATAAATGGGGACCAAACCGGCGCTGTCTAGCACACACCAACAGCAAAGGGGAGGGTTGTTGTTAAGGAGACTGCCGGACCTTGTGTCTCTTCCTGCTCTATAGCAGTTGGCTACTCCTAGTCCGAAAGGACAAAAAGTTACAACAACAACCGTATAATACCGTATAGTTGCTAAAACTGAATCAGCCAGATTTTTGAAATAAATTCATGTCATTTTCGCGCTTTTAAATGTGCCAGTACTGTTTTTTGGTTTTGTAAACAATGTTATCGGTTAGAAAAACACAAAAGTCTACCTTCATGGCAGTTTTTTTGGCTTCCTAGAAATAGAAAATGTGATATTACATGTTGAGAAACCTACAATTTTGCTTTTGAATAAAATCAACGCATCTTTGGTTAGCATTTCACTAATTTGAAGTGAAGCAAATCTGTCCAACCAAAATAAAATTAATATTTACATTATATGTAGGCATAATTCAAAATAAATTCAATACCTACTATATTGTCGGCTCAGCTTCAAATCTTTAAATGAACAGACAGTACTAGACTATGTACTTACAAAACAGATAACAATAAAAAATAGCCGTGTTTTTCACAGGAAAGGCCGACCACAAAAAATAATTTATGTTTTTAACCAAAACTTGGCGATATACTAGCGTAACGGGGTGTTTTTAAACGTTTGCAGCATACTATACGGTATACGTATTATACGGTGTCGAAAATACTATACAGTATACGGTATTTTTATACCGGTCCCATCCCTACATAGGACACGCCCCGGGGTCCTGTTCTGCCAAATATAAAGATACCCCTAGAGGGACGCATCACTATAGGCACGCTCCAGAGGGCCTGTTTTAAAAACATAAAAGTACCCCTAGGGGACGCATCATCAGTATAGGCATACTCCGGAGGGCCTGTTTTCCAAATATAAAAATACCCCTAGGGGTATTTTTATGTTTTTATAACAGGCCCTCCGGAGCGTGCCTATACAGATGCGTCTCTAGGGGTACTTTTACATTTGGAAAACAGGCCCTCCAGAGTGTGCCTATACTGATGCGTCCTCTAGGGGTATTTTTATGTTTTTAAAACAGGCCCTCCAGAGCGTGCCTATACTGATGCGTCTCTAGGGGTACGTTTACATTTGGCAAAACAGGCCCCCGAGGCGTGCCCTATGCTGATGTAGTGATCATTAGACTCGTCAAAGGAAGGGCTTTCAAATGATATATAACACGGCTATTTTGTCGATTTTGAAATTTTGGAATTTTGCCAAAGAAATAATCGATAATAGATATTTATCGATAAACTTGTTATTTTATAATTTGTTATGATCATTAAAAGTATTTATTTTAATCTGGGGTCGGTTCCTGATTTTACGCCCGGAAACTACGTATAAATTTACCTATCACTCGTTAATCCGGATCCATCCGTATTCGTTAATCCGGACAGATGATTTGGGGTCCGAACTTCGAAATTTGTATTGTAAAATGATTCGTTAATCCGGATTTGGTTAATTTAGACAAAATCCATTCGCAATTTTTCAATTCAGGTGTGAATTTTCAGTTGAATAATGCTTTTTTTCGTCGAGTCGAATGAATATTTATTGGAGAAGAAAGGTCGATTATATTACAGTAATCAAGCATGTATCGTTAATCCGGATATTCGCCATCCGGACATGGTTAGGTCAGCTGCCAATTTCCTCCAATCTTGTACGACTCGTTAATCCGGGCAAAATGACATTTATTACAAATTTCGAAGTTGGGACTTGAAATCTTCTGTCCGGATTAATGAGTCATATAACATGGGGAAAATTCGGACCTGGCCTAATCTTGTCCGGAAGACGAATATCCGGATTAACGAGACATGACTGTAATAGTGCATCTAGAAAGTACGGTTTTAGGCGGCCACGCTAGAACCATATTTAAAGGCAGTTCGAAGGACGCTCGAAGCTGCAATGTGCCTTCAGAACTTCGGCAGTCAAGTGGTGGAACGACACAACAAACCAGAAGTCGAAGTCAGGTGGGTCTGCCTCTGTTTTCTTGTGTTCTTTCAAGTCAAGAAACTTTCACAGATTTTTAGAACGTCCAAAGAGTTACTGTTAACAGCTCTGGTGGTGCCTCGCAACGAAAAGGAAAAGGTGTTAATCGAGCCATCCATCAATTCCGTTCGCGTCAGCATTGCCGTCAAACAGGTGCTTGGCTGTGAATCCGGTGGAGTGTTTGAAATATTCCACTTCAGGCAGACGATATAGAGAGAATTCTGTGTCACAAGTTCACCCGGTTTATGTGCCAGCGCGCCGATAACTTCATAATTCTGCGAAGAAAACCTGTGCCTGTGTGTTTTTATGCATTTCGGTTCGGCTTTCCCTCTCAGTGTTTTTGTGACTAGCTCGCTGCCTTGTCCCCCTGCTGTATTTGTGTTGTGGGTTAGAAACCAGTTTGACTGGAATTAAACTTAGCAAAGCTCATACATGTAACAGCTCCGGGCCGACCTGGGGGGAGGGGGGTAGGGGGGGGGGTTTTCCTCAGGTGGGGGGTCGAGGGGGGGGGTTTCGCCCAGGTGGGGGGTCCCAAATTTCAAAAAGCTCCAAAACGCCTAGAAATGCGTTTTTAGCACGTTTTTCTCAGTAAGGACGCTAAAAATCGCTATTTTAAGCTGCCAAATAGCGTTTTAAAGCTAAAAACAAGCAAAAAATGATAAAAAGAGCTTCCAAAAACACCGATTTTTCTTAAATATCAGCAGTGGAAACGCCAAATTCGGTTTCCAAAGGCTTTTCAAGTGAATTTTAGGCTAAAAATTAGTGATTTCTGACCCAGTTTGTTAATACTGGAGCCACCACTAGTACTTGTATTTTTTGGTCAGGGGAGGGGTCCCTTAACCTGTCTCGGGGGGGGTGAGGGGGGTTTGGCCTTTCCAGCAGGGGGGTAACCCCCCCCAAACCCCCCCCTAGTACATGTATGGCAAAGCTCAATCCAGGCCCAACAAATGTCAGTTGTGACTAGGGACTAGATTTTCTGGGTCGAAAATTTCACATTTTTCGGCTTTTGATATTTGAATTTTCGCATTTTTCAAAGCCGGTTTTTGGGATAAAATAAATGCGTTTTCGGATCAAATCTAGTAGGTTACTTCTACTGAAATTTGAAGATTCTGAGTAAAAACTTCTCTTCATAAGATGTTTTCGGTGTTTTTCGGATATTTGACCAATTTTCGGATATATTCTCGGTGTTTTTCGGAATAATCCAGAAATTCGTGTTCCTCGTTGTTGAAAGTAATTTTATAAAGGGGCACCATCGTCGGGTGGGAGGGAAGCCATACATGTAACAGCTCCGGGCCGACCTTTGGGTAGGGGGGTTTCCTCAGGTGGGAGGTCGAGGGGGGTTTCGCCCAGGTGGGGCGTCCCAAATTTCGAAAAGCTCCGAAACGCCTAGAAATGCGTTTTTAGCACGTTTTTTTCAGTAAGGACGCTAAAAATCGCTATTTTAAGCGGCCAAATAGCGTTTTAAAGCTAAAAACAAGCGAAAAATGACAACAAGAGCTTCCAAAACACCGATTTTTCTTAAAAATTAGCAGTGGAAACGCCAAATTCGCTTTCCAAAGGCTTTTCAAGTGAATTTTAGGCTAAAAATTAGTGATTTCTGACCCAGTTTGTTAATACTGGAGCCACTACTAGTACTTGTATTTTTTGGTCGGGGGGGGGGGTGAGGGGAGGGGTTGGCCTTTCCAGTAGGGGGGGTTAACCCCCAAACCCCCTAGTACATGTATGAGGGAAGCTAAAGGGAGTCTGTGCGCAATAGGCTGGTCCCAGGGCCGCAGAGTTTCGGCAAAATGGCCCAGGTAGGTGGTGTCAAGGCCACCCGCACCACCTTACCGCCTTAATTTTTTCTTCTAAAAAGTCTTTTCTAAACGGTTGGGGAGATTTCGAAATCTTGTGGGTTGCAAATACCTCAAACTTTTTACTGGAACTTAGCAGCATGGCTGAACAATATCTAATTGTACTAATTGTTGAAGGGCTACGATATCAGCTTTCTAATGACCAATTTCCATTCGGAGATCATGTATAAACACAAACTGGTCGATTTTGTCATCCATTTCATGCAGGAAATCGATAAGGTTCGTCAGCTTTTTACAGTCTGATTGCCTTCTTTCTACACGTGTCGGTTGTAAGGAAATTTCTGAGATGAAGTTGGCCTTGAACGCCCGAGCACGCATTTCTGCCGAAGAATTCTTGAAAACGGTAAGTATATATTTTTCTGGATTTCCAATGATTAATGAACTACAAATTTAAAAAACATAACTGTCGTAATTAGAGTGCGAACTGGTATTCTATGTAGGTATTCAAAGTTCGATTCATAATTTTGTTTTAGGAAGCTCTTTTTGCGCTAATCAACTGAAAGTTAACAGATTTTACTCGATAATCTCTAGGGGTTTGTTTAAATAAGTACGTAATTACTAATAGTCGGTTTTCTTTCTTTTTGTCTAAGATGCAAGAGTCTATTTTTAATTCCGTTTCTAATTATACAGAATGTAGCTCCTGTTTGCTGAATTATATTTTTGGCCCATCTGAGCAACTAAGGGGCCGTCCGTAAACTACGACGTTCAAAAATTCAAAATTTTGGACCCCCACCCTCCTACCGACGTTTTCAGAACAACCCCCTAAAAACTACAACGTTTTTGGCTGACCATCCCACCCCCGAATAAACTTGGTACTGTGTCCGACATTAAGAAATCTTCAATAAAGTCGACATGACTAGAGATGTTCCATGGAAAATTTCCAATGGAAAATTTCCGGAAATTTTCCTAGGGGGTCGGAAAAAAATGGAAAAAAAGGAAAAATATTAATTACTGCTTTTTAATGAACCTGACGCGTTAAGCGCTCTTAATGCGATCAAAGAAACGTGAATCAGGTCTATTTCTAGTTGCATTTCCGTATTAGGTTCAGTTTGTTCGGCAAGCTCTCACTTTTGTTCCTGATTAAGTGGTCAGAAGATAAATTCGGCGCCCACAAAATTTTTGCGAGTAGGGATGCAAACATACATGTAACAGGTCATCCGCCGATGGGGGAGGGGGGTTGGGGGGGGGTCTGGCGCCGGCCGGGGGGGTCTGAGCCAAAATTTTGGGGGAGGGGGGTGGGCACTTAAAAACGCTCAAAAATCGAAAAAAATCGCAATTTTTGGGCTAAAAATCGCCAAAAATCGCTAATTTGGGCTGAAATACAGCTAAAAAGTGCTGTTTTGCAGGCGATTTTGGCAATTTTTGTGTGTGAAATTGTAAAAAATTGCAAAAATTTGCTCGAAAATTTACTTGCCGGAAAAATCGGAGGGGGGGTCGGTGAAATCGTCTCGGGGGGGGGGGGGTCCCATCCGGGGGGTCTGGCCTAAGTCGGGTGGGGGGCAGACCCCCCCAGACCCCCCTGTTACATGTATGGATGCAAATGGTATCCGGTATTATTTGGTATTATTCGGTATTATTTGGTATTTTCTAGGTATTTGGTATTTGGTATATTTTTATGCTCTTCTGTTCAGAGTTCTCTTTATTTCTAATTTTAAAAGTTTAACAATGCAGATACGCAGAACAAGACGCCTCTTTGCCGTTTCTGAGCAACAAAACAAGAAAGAATTCTGACCAGTTTAGCTTATAACAAACAACCATTCATGGAAAATTCTCAAAAAGTGGGAGGGGGCCATGAAACGACGCAAGGCGATTTTGGGGGAAGCGGGGTCCGAAAAATCGGGATTACGACGTCGTTTATGGACAGCTCCTTTATCGAGTCGAGACCGAGCCTAGACCGCAAACGTCACAACGTGCTTGCCCATTTCCCGAGTAAGTGAAAACCATCAAATTCTGCTCGTTTTCTTTCTCGGCATGACTAGATTTCTTTTAGATGCAACAAAAACTCTTCCACTGAGGCAAAACTTATATATTTTTGCTGAAAAAACAAAAAGTATGACTTTGCGCTCATTCCAAACAGCTAGCGACCTGTTTATCAACTATTTGGAATTATTTGGTATTATTTGGTATAGAAAATACCATCTGGTATTTATTTTATACCATTTGCATCCCTATTTGCAAGTGATAAAATGGAGAGATAACGGAAAAACATATAGAGCTTTGTTCAGTTGTTGAAAAAAGAAGACGAGAACACTCTTTCTTTGAAAATTTACGCTGCAGTTTTAGTGCCTAAAATGGCGTCAGGACGTCCTAAGGACGATGTTACGTGGTCTCATTTTACTGTTAAAACAGAGGAAGGGAAGAAAGTTGCTTATTGTTGTTACTGTGAGTCGCGCTATCTGAATAATGTAACCAGAATGCACAAGCATTTGGTAGACAAGTGCAAGCGATTTCCATTGCCAGACATTTCCCTTGATAACAGTTTAGAATCTGCTTCCGATCTCGATACATAGGCTGTTGTTGCGTTGTTAGCTTCCGATACATTACATGTTTGCAGTCATTTGTCGGTTGAACTCTCTTGTCTGGTCTGAATTAAACTCTATCTGTTGTTAAAAATATTACGATGCATAGAAAAAACAAAAAAGCTGTCTAGAATTATCTAGGACCTGCAAGGAGCCCATTTCTGGCGTTTTCTCAAATTTTTAAAATTGGAAAAATATTATGGAAAATTTCCGGTAAATTTCCGGAAATTTTCCGGAAAATTTCCAGCGGACATTTTTTTCCGGAAAAGGAACATCTCTACATGACACCAAGAATGCATAAAAGAGTAGCAAGAATGTGCCGCTCAGCGGCCGGCCGAGTGTCGATGCGCTGTACCAAAATTACTGGAGGGGTCGCGAAATTCGCGACCCCTCCAGTAATTGCGCATGCGCTTTATTGCAGCGCAACCTGATTTTTTAGCGGGTTATTCAATCTGTCTTTGGGAATATAGCTGCCGCCGTTGATTTCTCAAGTCTACGGCAACATGATAAAGGGAAAGAAAGGTAAAAAAGCTGGAATATGCAAGCAGGTGGCATGTGTACATAACCAAGCTCATGTGCTGCGTTCAAAATGGAAAAATTCACAAATGCAAAAAGCCTGATGCATTTCACAGATATCTTGCAATCTCGCCTTGCAATTGGACACTTATTTTAGTTATTGTGATGACTGAAGATCTTACACCAACTATGCAATGAATTGCCGTTGTAGAAAATCACTAAACATTTTGTTGACGTCATTCTTGCTCAGAAATCAGGTTGCGCTGCAATAAAGCGCATGCGCAATTACTGGAGGGGTCGCGATCGGGAGGGGTCGCGAATTTCGCGACCCCTCCAGTAATTTTGGTACAGCGCATCGACACTCGGCCGGCCGCTGAGCGGCACATTCTTGCTACTCTTTTATGCATTCTTGATGACACTGCAGAAGCTGTAAAAAAACAACTTTTTGACAGTGAACTACCATTTTGGCGGTGGAAACATGGACTGGGTTGAGTTTTCCTTACAATATAGTTGCGGACAAAAGTTTCCTAGGCACCTAAAAACGTCGACGTTTTCGAAACCAACCCCCACCCCCCTGCGACGTTTTCCATCGTTCAACCGACCACCCCCACCCCCTCTCTGAACGTCGTAGTTTATGGACGGCCCCTAATAGGTTTTGTTATTATGAAGGATTTGAGGTATTTCGATTGGGTAGTCTCGTTCGCACTCTATTTCTATGCTTCGAACAGTTTAGTTTTTCTATGCTTTTAGTTTTGAGTCGCCGGTTCTGCAATGGTTGCTAAGTCTGTGTTTGGGAGCTCCAACCGTTACCTGTCTATTTTTGCGATCACCGCTGCATTCCGTGTTATGCAAATTAGCCTATTGGTGTGAACTTAAATTATCTAGCTTCATTCATTCATTCATTCATTCAAACTGTTGATGTTTACGTTTATTCGGCTCTGACTTGTTGCTTGTTTTGCTCAGTTTTTGCGCTACTGAAATAAGGTGTGTTGTTTAACCTGTTTATCAGTAGAGTCAGTATCAGAATAATAATAATAATATAATTTTTAATATCATCATTCAATTCAAAATAAGAAGTTCGTACAACAATTTTTACAAAAAATAAACTCAAAACAACAAGCGCACATTTTAGACAAAATCATAATCATAAGTTTTTAACCTCTTAAGACCGTGCTTTCCTTGAGCATACGAGCGAGCGAACAGAATCACACAGATACTTTCACGCATTTTCGCAACAGTGCAGCGCTCAGTAGCATACATTGCATGGTCGGCAGCTCAGGGGCGACAGCCGAGTGTCCATGCCCAGGATCTAGGTGCAAATTTTGGTCGGGAAATTTAATTTTTTGGCGGGAAATTTGAATTTTCAGCAAAATTTTTGTCTAAGAATCGTAATCTTCGGCTAAAATTCATTTTTGTGTAAAAATCAAATTTTTGATTAAAGAACTGCGTAAAATCTAGTTTTTCAACCAAAATGTAAAAAAATCGAAAATTTTGGCTTCAGTGCGTAGTTACCAGAAGGCTTTCTAGCAGCTCCTGAAATCATTTAGCAGAGTTTTATTTTCGTCCCACCCCTGGGAGCCCCAGGCACATGTATGCTGAATAGTATAAAAACTGCCAGAGAAACGAGGAATCAAGATCTCTCAAGAAACTCAGAACCCGGAGATGACACAATAAGCTTGCAAAGTGGAAAGAGTCAAATAAGCTAGCCAAATGCTACAAAATATGACCGAAGTGAGCAGCTTAGTCGGAAACGGCCCACCCAGTTCGCCTCCGATTCCCCCGTAGTACCTTCTTATTTGTAATACAACAACAACCAAAACTGCTCCTATGCAAAAGAGAGTGACGGAGAAATCCAGAGATCCGCCCGTTTTCACTTCGAACGGTTTGTCCTTGGCCCACCAATAAATGGCCGCTATGCTCCAAGCCACGCCCAGTCCTAAGAACACGTTCACTCCGTTGCTGCCGGTCACGTTTCCGATTGATGCGTCGGCGTGACGGTCGTTGCAAGCGGCCACTTTACTTGCAAATGTGTCTGAAATTGTTTCACCAAACATAGTAAAGTATGTATAAATGCAACTTGTATAGAGCATTGAAACAAATGTGATCTGTTGTGCTTTTTGTAAATATGATGTTGCAGACAGAACTTTCGGCTTTACATTACTTTCTTTCATAATGATGACACCTGTTACATGAAAGTTGCAAGACGTTACAATTAAGGTAACGTTGTAAGACGTTACAATTAAGGTAACGTTGTAAGACGTTACAATTAAGGTAACGTTGTAAGACGTTACAATTAAGGTAACTATTTTAAAAAGGGTTACAGATAATTTCTTGTAAAACATAAAGTTATGAGTACTACTAGGAGAGTTATTTTTGGAGGTAACAACTTAATGTAAACTGTTACATGAAAGTTGTAATATGTTACAATTAGGGTAACTATTTTAAAAAGGGTTATAGATAACTTCTTGTGAAACGTAAAGTTATGAGTACTAGTAGGAGAGTTATTTATGGAGGTAACATGAAAGTTGTAACATGTTACTATTTTGAAATACGTTACAGACTAGTTCCTCGAATTACATAAGGTTACAAAACATGATACATGAAATTCTAACTTAAGGTAACAAATTGGAAAAAGGTTTCAGACTAGACACACAAACTTCAGACTGTTTTCTAGCAACTGTAAGACAAACAACTGTAACAATAACGTTTCTGACTTGTTACACAAACATTTCTTGTCTCCGCTCCAAACAAAGAATAAGCAGAAAACCTTTTGCAATGTTTCCGCCATTTCAAATAGAGGTTCTGAGAGTGACTTACCAGGCAAACTGGTTCCAAGAGCTACCAATGATATGGCGGTGACTGCATCTTTTAGTCCAACTGTGCACCCCAGATGGCTTGCCAAGTCGCCGATCATGGCTGTCATTAGGCCAATAACGCATATACAGGCCACAAAACATAACCAGCCTCCCAAATAATCTGAAGCTTCTAGTTTGTTCGAGCAACAGTGACATGAATTATATAACTGGCTTTCTATAGAAAATTGCCGGTCAATTTTCTCGTCAAAGCCCCATTAGCCTAAATCGTACCAGTTGGCGGCACAAGGGCAAACAAAAGTTTCCAGGGCAATGTGAGAGCGTGCATAACGTAGTTGAAGCAACCTGGTTCTGCATCGTCATCGTCATCGCCTGAAACAATGTCCTTTACTATCTATAATGAATCATAGAATGGTGTAATGATAAAGCGCCCCACACCAATTCATCACCGTAAAAGTGTCACAGTATTACCGTAATCCTCTGTGTAAAAGTCATCTTGAAACAATTTATTGTATTTTTCTTCAAAAAAACAAAAGTTGGCTGTATAACTGAAACTTTCTACCCACCTCCGCCCTCCACTGTGACGGCTTCTTTGAATTGCTGCTTCCAGCTTGAAGTGCCAACTAATATAGAAGTATTGGCGGTGGCTTTCATTCGGTCCACGAAGCTCTAGAATAATTTTCTTTCATTAAGCTATATGCTTTTAAATTTTACGAGTCTAAACCTTGAATTCTTTGCTCTCTTTTATGACAATTTTGCACTTAGCTAATTCGCCCAGAACAGGTCTGCCATCTTCCGCTACCTGCTTTTCTTCGGCCGACATGGGACCGCTCTCTGCAATGATTAATTGCAACCATTATTTGGCTTGTCTTTTTGAATGTAGTAGCTTATGCGTTGCTAGGCGTTTTGGTGTACAAGTACAAACAACCTTCTTTTAAAATAAAAACGCCAATTAGCATACTCGTTACTGTTTAACGCTTCATTTAAGCTAACGGCGCAGTGTTTTCTTTATTGCTTGTGAAAATCGTAAGAAAAATTACCCGGACCCGACCAGATCGGATCATCCAGAACCACCGAAAAATCTTCCGACTTTTCGTATTGATCGTCGTTGTAGATGTCGATTACTATTTCAGCCCTAAAATTTTTCTCAGTACAAAACCCTAATTTAACGAGAGGAAATTTACATATCAGTTGAAAGGGTCGGAGTTAACCTGTACTAAATAACCCGCTTTAGGCGAACACTGAGTTTTTTGTTCGCATAGTTTCTGACTAGATGTGTTCCCAAGTTGTTTTATGTTCGCTCTTTCATATGGACTATTAGGGTGATTTTGAAGTGATGAGGCAGTTTATTTACGGTACGTTCTATGCCCGACGAACATAGAGTACGTATTGTATGTTTGGTTTAGGTTTTTAAAAAATATTAACACTACTTACTCAGTTTGTTCGTCGCGGAAGACCAAAGTACCCACTACCGGCCTGTAATCCCGATTGGCCTGTGCAGAACCGTCTTGCGTTTTGTAGGGTAGACTCACTTGTCCACGTGCTCCCCTACTTCGCATCACCTAAACCTTAATTCATAACAACTAGAGGCTCAGGTATACATGTACCCTCAGGTTTGGGGTTACTACTCACCCCCGGAACAGTTTAGGGGGACCCCCGACCCGAAAATACAAGTACTGTACTAGTAGCGGCTCCAGTACTAACAAAGTTACTCAGAAATCATTTTAGCTTGAAATTCACTTGAAAAGCCTTTGGAAACCGAATTTGGCGTTTCCACTGCTGATATTTAATAGGAATCGGTGTTTTTGGAAGACGTTTTGATCGTTTTTTTTGCTTGTGTTTAGCTCTAAAACTGGCAGCTTAAAATAGCGATTTTTAGGCTACTTACTGAGAAAAATGTGCTTCAAATGCATTTCCAGGCGTTAAGCTTTTTGAATATTTGGACCCCCTCCCCCACGCCGGCCCGTACCTGACCATGTATGTCTCAGGGTATACGTACTGTACGTACTAACTTGTATAAAGAAACAAGCAGCTCTAGATATGTACATACCTTCAAAGTGATATGGCCGCACGATTCAGAAATCTCATGCTTGGCTTGTTGGAATCCGAAGCAGCCGGCGTGGTCATTGTCCACAATCATAACGGTAGCACTCTGCGGGGTACCCAACTTTGCTTTTACCTCTGACATGCCAGCGCCTCGAAAGGCGACCCCAGGCTCGCCGGCGCCGGTCTGCGTAACCCTCAGATTGGACAGATGCACGAAAAAGTGTTCGTCTTGTTCGTAAATGTCGTTGTCGACGATTCCGACGCCGATGTTCTTGCGGTATTCGTTGGGGTGAAACGTAAGTGTACCCTCCACCGGTAAATAATCATCTTTGGCATTGGCAGTCCCGTCCTGCGTTTTGTAGTCAACTTGCACCAGACACGGAGCAGTGACTCCCGCCCGCTCGCAGACTACTGTAAGATATACAGTACCCACGTCCTCCATGCATGTGTAATGGCCTGGGTCGAAATGGACCTTGACCACCCCCAATTCGTCCGATAGACCCACCCCATTGGCGTCCATTTCGATGGAGCCCTTGCGGAAACCATGTCTGCTTTCGACTCGCTGTTTCTTGGTGATGTCTCCTCCACCCACCAGCTTTCGTGTGGCCTGAATACGGTAGAAAGCACGACTTTTGGGCCCTGAAAATACCGCCAAACTGTACAGTCAGGGAGTTTTTGAATTTATTCGTGTTACAGTCAGGCACTTAACGCCGTTTATGGCACTGGTAACGTATAAGGTGGCCATAACCATATATGGTACCCCCACGTTCGGTTACTGAGATGGTACCATTATGGTTACCCCCTACCTTCGATTTGGTAATTGTACCGGTACCACTTCATGGTAGTGGTACCATAAATGATACCGGCACCCATGGTCATGAATAGGGGTACCATATATGGAAAAAATTGTCTTGGAGGTCGCAATGTGTGGGTCTGGCCCAAATCAGTGGAGCAGTCCCCCATTACATGTATGATTACTGTAGTACGGGTACCGTATACGATATACGTAAAAATCCCTGACCGTTCTAGCACGATGAACTTTTTACCCACCTCTTTTCATTATCTCGGACTGGGCCAGTTCTTCCAACGTCCTAATAGGCGCATCCGGGTGTTCTGCACGTAGACGCTTGAACACATCTATGTACATGGTTCTTTGGTTTTCGAACTCGTACGCCTCCTCCTCATCCCTGCCGCCTTTCACCGCCTGCATTTCCATGTCCGTACTCTTGGTTCCTGCCGAAATGTGTCGCCCGCTGGCAGGGCGTGAGACCGACGTTAGGGCGCCCTTTCCGGTGAAATAGCGCTTGCCCAGCCCGAACATCTTTCGGTCGGCGATGTAAGCGGTGATTACAGTAAGCGGAAAGAAGCTGAGAGTGAGGAGAGCTTCGATTACTGTCACTTTGTCTTTAGTAAAGACGGCCAAAATGGCGTAGAGCCAGATGTAGGCAAAAATCGACCAGATTACTGTCACCCAGAAAACGTGCACGTGCTTGATGCGACGGATCTCCGGCGTTGGAATCACCGAAACGCAGACTGCGATTATTATGAACATGTTGAAGGCTGCCGAGCCGACGATCGTGCCGGGACCCAGGTCACCTGAAGAGAAAGTTTGCTCTGGTGCGCGCAACTACTCTAGACGGCAATTGCCTTCTTTCATTCGACCTTGGCGCCATTGCAGCGTAAAATGAATGTGCCGGCAGTAAATTACTTTGACTTGAATGATCCCTATGGCTGTACCAAGCTCTAACAGCGTCGGTGCCAGCTGGACCATATGTTATTGCCGGCTAATCATGGGTTTAGTTTTAGTAAAAGAACAGAGAACAGTTGTTGAGCTACTGAGAAAGCAATAAACTACCACATACCCGACTCAAATCCGTTTCCAATTATTTCGATCACTGATAACAGAATCTCGGGCGCAGAGGAACCCAGTGCCATCAGAGTTAAATTGGAAACCGTTTCATTCCAAACGCGCACCAAAACAGTATACTCTTCGCCAGTAACTTTCTTTATTTTGACTAGTCTCTCTTTCGAGGTAATTACCTCGATCGCCGCCATAAAGCGATCAGCAATTATGGACACTCCAAGAAACATGTAGCACAAGGAAGCAAAATAAACGGCAGCCCGAGCCACCTTGTCCCCGGTTCCGAGCGGGGGTCGTGTCTCCCAAACAGGCAGGAAAAGTCCGGGCTTGCACGGTTTGGCCGGCAGACATTTCTTCTCTTTCTCATTCGCTGCCTCAGCAACGGCCCAAACGCCCAGAAGCAGAATGAAGTTGAGGAGGGCGGCGGCCATCGCACTAATTTAAGGGCAGCTGAAAAAGAAATCCGAAACAATTGTAGATCTGACGGGATGATAGTGGGGCGCGCGCGAGGAGTCAAAGCGGGCTAGTTAGTAGTGGCCAGCCTAGCAACGGCCGGCAATAAGTATATTTTTGAAATTAGCCCAACAGCTACCGGCCGCCGACAGCCATGCTGCTAACGACCAGAAAGGAAACACGCCCGGCCCTCCCACCGGCGCAAATTGCACCAGATTTTGCTTTTCCCCACTGCTGCTGCTGACGACCAACTGCGCCATATGCGCAACCGATACAACTAAACACCAGCCGAAAGCCCCGGGGAGTTGCCCACTTGATGTGAGCGCGGCACGAACCGGCTAAACAGTCGGTCAGCAGAACTCAAAGAAAATTAAGTCAGGTCTCCAAGGATTCGCTTCCATTGACAGTAATATTATATGCTCAATTATGTGTAACTCTTACAGACAGGCAAATATTCCTTCAACTTTTAAACATAGTAAGCAATCAACATGGCAGTACCTGTACTCCAGTGGTGTACCCAGGGTTTTGCAACTGGGCTGTCCAAAATTTTGTCCAAAATTTTGAAGTTGCCTGATTGGGCCAGGGTATGAAAAATTTGCAAAATTAGCCTCCAAAAACGAATTTAAAAGGTATTGTGATCGATAAAATTAATAACAAATTAACACGAACTTATTCGTTTATACGAATTCGCTATTCCTTTTATACGAACTCGCTATTCCTTTTATACGAACTCGCTATTCATCCATACGAACTCGCTATTCATCCATACGAACTCGCTATTCATCTTACGAACTCGCTATTCATTATATGAACTCGCTAATCGGATATAGGTTCCTCCCGACTGCTAAAGCCGTCTGGTCTTTTCGAAGTGAATAAATTTAGTTTTCTCTGTCTCTGAAACAGTCTCTGATTCCATAAGGAATAAAATTAAATGATGATGATGATGAGTTTTCGGTTTAGTTAGACCATTTAACCTCACAATTTGCGCACTTCGCTGCCAGAACGATCAAAAAGCGAAGTGGTATCTATCCTAACAAAACTCGCTTATGCGGTTCCGCAGTTTTTTCTCAAAACGCCTGTTCAAATCGCTTTAGAGGAGGCTGGAAGACGCGTGGTGCAGCGGCGTAACGAGCGAGCGAAGAAAGAAGCCACCACAGCGCCTCCTAATTATTGTTGATTGTCTTCTAGCTCTAATAAAATAAGCATAAAAGGCCTGAAAATAATGGCCGTGCGCGCTGTCGATTAAACCGGATAAAAAACGTACTCGGCGCCTCGGGCGCATTTCCGAACGGGCGGCCACCGGCAAAAACTCATAATCTATGGCTTTAATTGCAGCTATTATCCCAGCAAAGCCGCACGGAATCCAGTGACAGCTCCGGCTGCCCAGCGCTCTTTTGTCGTGGCAGAAGAAATTAGACTGGCACAAGGGACTCCACTGCATTGACAACTGTCACAACCGGTCGACAGAATTTTATCTCTTCTTTCTACGGCCCACTCACTACGGCTAGTTTAGAAAAGCATCTGGCACAGAAATTTGAATACTATGGGCTGCATAAAAACCGCCTTGACTAAAGTGAACGATCTATCTATCTGGCACAGTATATACGATATACGTACATAGTACATACGTGGTTACTGATGCGCACACCAGCTGCCGATTACGCACAATATGTCAGCGGTGTGGCTTTCTATAAATGCATTGTGACCGCGAAAGGAAATAGCCCAAAACGCGTTTATATGCCACATGAATGCGCATTGTAATAGCGGTGTTTACTCAAGTTTTTGGCCGAATTTCGGTGACAATATTTACAGTTAGGATGTGCTATACTACTTCAAGGCAGGCGTATCGAAATAGAGGAGTTTAGCAGCGAGTCGGAATTGTGGTCCGGAGGGCATTCTTCACTTGCCAGAACAGGTTTCCGCTCAAATTGGACAATTATGTTGAAACAGAAAAACTTTACCGGGCATAGTTTTTACACCGACAGAAAAACTGGACTTTTCTATCGCCTGCCAGCCAATCTTTTTTAAAGCATTCGCTATACATAATTTTATTTTTAAGCTAAAAAATCTATGATCGTACTTTCACAAAAAGTGGCGTAGCCTGGATTTTGGTTGTAAGTTTATAATTTTTGTTGCTGAGCAAACCATGGATACGCCATTTTTGTGTGGACCAAAAAACGTCCACCCTTTTTAACTATTCGTTCTCGGTCATTTCAATATCAATTTCAGTTCATTTCTTTATGAATTTGGTTCAAATTTTCAGGATTAATTAACAATATAATTGGGCAGTAGATACTGTGCAATTTCGGTACGAGAATTTCAAACTCGTTCTGGTTTTATGACCCAAAAACTAAGAAGCAGGTTGGTCGACGGAAAGTCTATTTTTTCCTTAATTCAAAGAGTCTGAAACTTGCAGGAAGGCTTGAAGTTGCTATTGGGCATATTGGGCTTCTGTGAGCTTTATTCTTGTTGGCTCGCAATGGTTGTTCAAAATTTTCCGTTCAGGTGAGCTGGACGGAAAAATCTGTTTGTTTGTTTCTACCGGTGCTGAGCGAGTTAGTAGAACTTTGACATCAAACTTCCATAATTTGTACCAGTTGTCCTACTAATTTTGCTGAAAATTTGAGCCAAATCGATAAAGAAATGACCGAGAACGAATCGCTTGAGTGAAGTTCGAAAAAAGAGGTGGACATTTTTGGATGATACTGTCTAGCACGCTGTACAGTTCCAGATCACAAAGCAAAGTTTCGCAAGGATTCGGCGCTAATAGTTGCATTTCGTTCCATCATAAAGTGGTCGTTTGTAGGAAAGAGTGGGCTTTGGGAACGAATGGTGCTGGGCTCGGGCAATCGGATGCTTTTGGGCACGTAATGGTCCAGCGTATTGTAGCGGCTCAAAAGCGCCCCATGACGCATAATTACGTCATCACCTAGCGGACTAATTGTAGCTGCAGGTGAAGCAGCTCTGCTTAGGCTGACAGTGGAGTTGGTTTTGAAACAAAATCGAAGGCAAAGCATGTAAACCAACAGAAAGAGAAGCCCGAACATAATGCCAAAGAGTAGAGACAAAATTAAAATCAGCCAGAAACGGAGTCTGACACCGAAACTTGTCGAGGTCTCGACGGTCGAGTCAGATCTGTGACCTCCAGGGTCATTTCGAGCGATAATATCAGGAGTCTTTGAGCTTTTTGGTGGGGCATTAGTGGAGAAAGGTTTTTCTGGCAATTCAGGGATATTCGCGTCTGTGGTGGAACGTTTTTCAGGCAATTCAGGTATATTCACGCCAGTAGTAGAAAGCTTTTCAGACAACTCTGAGCTTTCTGTGGGTGGGCTTTGAGTAGTGCAGGGAGATAAACTTTCCAAGTTACTTTGCGTTGTTTTTGTTTGGACAGTTGGATGCGAGATCACCGTTGTTGATCGATCAACGCCGCCATTCAACACTCGTTCAACACCGATCAACTTGGTCTTCAAATGGGTGTAAATCACCACCGATGAGTTCTGCGACTTGTTCGGGCATTTGGTAACCTGTAGCACATCCAAAGCCAAATGTCCCTGAACGTCTATGGGCCAGCGACAGAGAACTTCTTCTTTATCCTGCACCACATCGCTATAATTCAACCATTGCAAAAACCACGAATGTTCACACGAGCAGTTCCATTTATTTTCCGACAGCCAAAGTCGACGAAAATGCCACAACTCCGGACTGCGCTCCGATGGAATGGAGCTCAGATTTGAATTTTTCAAATCAACTTCGCGAGTTATCATTGGCAATTGCGGCAAATTTGAAAGTTGGGTATTGGCAGCCGACAAACTCTGAAGAACACGCAGAGACGAAATAGCCACATGAAGCAGCGGATTGTTGGAGACATTAAGCGTACGTAGCGCTGGAATATGAGTGAACAACAGTGCCTGTAAGATAGTCAAGTCATTCGAGCTCAAATCCAGCGCCTCCAATTTCTGAAGGCCGCGAAAAGCTGCGTCTGGTAAGCTTGAAAGAGAATTGAACGCCAGCGAGAGCTGTCTCAATTGTTGCAGATACAAAAACGCCGACGGATGTACAAGTCTGATGCGATTCCGACTCAGAATAAGGGTATCCAGACCGCGCAAACCTCGAAACATAAAATCGCTGCTCACATCCAATACATTCACGCTCAAATCCACACATTTTATAGTAGGCAGTTGTTGAAAAGTATCGGCAGCAATCATTCGAATGCTTCCATTGCGTAGAATTAGCGACTCTAAGCTAGGCAGAGCTCCGTGAATTCCATCAAAAGTGTCGGCGTTGATCCTACCGAAGTTGTGATTTTCAATGGCCAGAACGCGGTACCGGTCGGTGTAGCGGGTTTTGTAATGCGGACACAGAATCTGGCAGTGTACGGCCGAAAGAAGCAGGACCACCAAACAAGTCACTCGCATAGTCCTGTTTGTGCCTTTTCACAAATGAACCGGAGCGTATTTGAGGAGTGAAAAATCGCTGTTTTTATGGACATGCGCGCCAGCGCGTAACAGCTTGTCCCGTCGTACCGATACAATAGCCTAAGTGGCCTTTGGCGTCATACAATCGAAAGCTATTACTGGACCGGAGCGCGGCAGGGGGTAGCGCCAAGCGATTATGCTAATATTGCAAGCTCGACCGCGGACAAAACACATTTTACACCCAGCCAGTGCTACGCTCGACAGAGAATGAAAAGACTCAAATGCAGCCGGTTCTGCTGGAATGAAAGAAAACAAGACAACGATTTATAGAGACACAAGTGTTATACAAAATCCATGAGAGATTCCTCGAGAAATCGCTTGTAGATGGTCATAAACTTGGCTACGAACGCTTCTAGATGGTAGATCGATTTGGAACCGAGTTGCATGCGGTGCTCGAATTCGGCGGCCGTAGCGATTACTTCCGGTTTCAGAGCTGCGTCGCAAGTGCTCAGAAGTTCGAGTAGAAGGCGCTGAAAAAGAAAGTAACTAAAGAGTGCGTGTTTTCCCGGCATTGTATTACTGGGATCGCGAACAATAACCTGAAAAAGCCATACCCCAAAACCTGAGAGCAAAATATCCCAATACTTGCAGAGCTGAGCCAAAAAATGCATTTCAGTGAACAGCTACGTTCCAGTGGTGCACAGGATTTTTTTATACTGCGATTAAAATTTCTGAGAGGCTTGGTTGGGCCAATGCCAATGGCATAAAAACCTCAATACCCAATGCCAGTTCGCACTCTATTGGGTACTGGGTTTTCTGTGCCACAATTGTGTTTATAACTGGGATCGGAAAAATAGTCAACGTTCGATAGAGTTCACTGGTTAGTCCTTGCAAATGCACGAAACAATCAAACACGCATAACCACTCAACAACTCAAGCAAACTCCAGTACTAACAAACTGACTCAGAAATCACTATTTTTTTAGCTTAAAATTCGCTTGGAAAGCACTTGGAAACTGAATTTGGCGTGACGACTGGTGTTTTGAAATTTTGGAAACCCCCTCGACCCCCCTCCAGCTGAGAGAAAACCCTGCCCCACGCCGGCCCGGACCTGTTACATCATGTATGGTATTAACCATTTAGATTGGATTAGAATTAGGTTTTCTCTCCACCATACATGTAACAGCTCCGGGCCGACCTGGGGGAGGGGGATAGGGGGGGGGTTTCCTCAGGTGGGGGGTCGAGGGGGGGTTTCGCCCAGGTGGGGGGTCCCAAATTTCGAAAAGCTCCAAAACGCCTAGAAATGCGTTTTTAGCACGTTTTTTTCAGTAAGGACGCTAAAAATCGCTATTTTAAGCTGCCAAACAGCGTTTAAAAGCTAAAAACAAGCAAAAAATGACAAAAAGAGCTTCCAAAAACACCGATTTTTCTTAAATATCAGCAGTGGAAACGCCAAATTCCGTTTCCAAAGGCTTTTCAAGTGAATTTTAGGCTAAAAATTAGTGATTTCTGACCCAGTTCGTTAATACTGGAGCCACTACCACCACTTGTATTTTTTGGTCAGGGGGAGGGGTCCCTTAACCTGTCTCGGGGGGGGTGAGGGGGGTAACCCCCCCAAACCCCCTAGTACATAATTGCTCTCCACAAATTACAGTTGTTTTCAGATTTTCAGTAAATCAGCAGCATAGGTGTCGAGAAATGCCTCTAACTTATCTCTAAATCGTACCTGGAAGATAACAGTAGGCGGAATGCAACGCGTCAACAACTCGTACAGTCTTTCACGCACCTTCAGAATGCTGCAAAGAAAATACATTGCACAAAAGTCAGTTTCTGATATTGCATGTAACGGGGCCCTGTTGCCCCGGCCCATTTTAGGACCAGAGACAACCCCTCCTGATTTTTCTGGAAAGCCAGTTTAGGGCAAATGATTAGCACCAAAAATTGTTTTAAAAAATTTCCAGCAAAAACAGCGATTTTTTGGCTGCATTACAGCACAGATTACGATTTCTTCGGCGATTTTCAGCCAAAATTCCGATATTTAGAGAAGTTTTAGTACTCTATCATCATCCTATAATTTCGGTTCAACCCCCTTCTTCGGATGATCAGAGTTACACTGGTTGGTTGTTGAGCTGTGCCAAATAAAAGCTCAACATGGAAGGAACAAGTCATACAGTCAGGGAAATAACACCATATATGGCAGCACATACGGTACCCCTTCGATCGAGGCCTCAGGTGGTATGGTACCTGAGTATGGCATGGTACCACCTGAGGCCTCGATCGAAGGGGTACTATAATGGTACCAGCACCATATAGGGAAGTGGTGCCATATGGTACCACTTGAAGGTGCACTGGTACTATATACATAATAATGTTGTTATTTCCCTGACTGTTATAGTTTGACCTACTTATCCGGAGACTGCTGTTTAATGATGAGTTCTGCAGTTCGTTTCAGGTAAACTTCCCAATCCGGCTCCACTATAGTTTGATCTGCGCTCAACGCACTCTTCTCGCTGCTACAACAACTAACTTTAAAAGTACGAGAATCCTCATAAATACATACAACCTGTCCCACGCTAACTGTTCCACGTTTGCTCGTTAGCGGCGTGCGACTATGTGAACAGAATTCAACCAAATTCGACAAAAATATAGCGTCAAAAGTAACATAGGTGCGTGCCAATTTTCAGCTCTGTCCATTGCTTAAAAGGCTAGTTTCACTTGGGTGTAGACATTCTCTGTAATTACTCTGATTTTGCGCTATTGTCACTAAACTGGATTTTCAATGCCGGCGAGCTCAGCAAACGTGATAAAGGAAGAGTGGAAGTAAGAATAGTCGCGTCTTGGCCACGGATAGTTTACGCTATCCCGTGTGTCACGGCGGCCCCGGCATCCGTGAGAGCGGTTGTTTGTGGGTTCGAAACCGGTCGAAGCGACTGGAAGTAGTCGACGTAAAGCCCAACCCAGACCGCCGAAAGCCGGTGATGGCCAGTAGGTAAATGGGAACCGAACCGGCGCTGCCGTTGCACCCAATGGCAGCAAAGGGGAGGGTTGTTTGTAGACAGGGCTACCCCATTGAAGGGCTCTGAAAAGAGCGAGGGGTGTCCTGAGCTGTCCGAAAGGACAGTGGAACTCATAAAACAATAAAACAAGAAGGCTCAAAGCGAGTGGTTTTGAGTTCTGCAAGCAATACGGCAGTACGGCATTACGTCTTTCAATGGAAATTGCCCAAAATATGCAGACATCTAAGTTACCCTTGGCACTTTGATTGAATTCCGTTCGCATGGTCGCGCGCTGCAAACGAACAAAGGTGAACTGTTAGCGTGGAAACACACAGATTGCGCGCGTATTCTCCTGGATAGGGAGACACAAAGATTTATGATAGAGGCCTTACTTAGCCACATTGCTGGCTTCGCACATTAGCAGGGCGCGACGCAAATTGCCCTCTGATTGTTCAGCAACTTTCTGCGCGAATTTTAAGTCCAGTTTCACGCGTTCTTTATTACACACCATTGACAGTACGTTCACGATCTACAATACAACAGAAACTTAGGATTATCAAAGCTCTACTGAAACAGGAAGTGCCCATACGTTAGGTGGGAGCACAGATCTTCAGAGAGTTGGTAGGTAGGCCGATTTCACAAATCTCTACGGAACCGTAGATTTCTCCAAAAATAAATGGGTAACCAAAATTTGGGAGGGGCCGGCGCCGACCGGTGAGGGGAGGGGTAAGCCTCCAGGCCATATACGAAAAAGCCACCACTTTTGTTAAAAGTAGCACCTGTTCCTGAGTGGGAGCGGCAACTCTGAGAGCCAGACATCTGCTCCTAAGAGGCGCAATAACTTTGCTGGTTGATTTTGCACAGAGAATTAAACGACAGCTGGCCATGTATTTCTCCATGGTGCGTCGGAGAGCGTGTTGGGCATCCTTGGTCAGACGATCAACTTCCGTCAACACAACCACTAAAACAGTCCGTAATTCAGCAAGCAAGCTCAAACTACAGTGTTGGCCAAAAAAGACCGCCTGGCTATTTTTCGAGTTTTCCGAATAATTTCAAATGGCCGCCATTCCGTCAATTTTAAACCGAATGAAAAGATTTTTTGGCACGATTATTATTATTATTTGTTAAGAGTTTGTTTTGGCCAAGTCCTAGCCTGCTAGCCGTCTGTAGCCTCGAGTTATGCCGTTCCGAAATCAAAGGACTCGAATTTTCAGCCGTCAATTTTGAACGTAAATATCTCACGAACCCATCATCGGATCTTTCCCATATTTTGCAGGTTAACCAATCCTTATATAATATGGACTTAAGAACCTGAAGAGCTCAGGTTTCTAACACAATTGCTTAAAATCTGGCGGTTTTTTAGTTTAAGTCAAGGTGACAAAATAGCATTGTCAAAAATTAGGGTGGTCCCCTTGCCCTCTAAACATAAAGCACGGTTGTATGACTTAATTTAAATGTTCATAGTGTTGCCTTAGTTGAGGCGATTGTAATTCACGACCCCACTAGTTCGTATAACCCTGCTTTCTGTGCAAGGGATAACAGAATCATTTTTGACAATGCTAATTTTTCACCCTGACAGAAACTAAAAATCCGCCAGATTTTAAGCAATTGCGTTAGAAACCTGAGCTTTTCAGGTTCTTAAGTCCATATAAAGATTGGTTAACTTGCAAAACTTGGGAAAGGTCCGATGAAGGATTCGTGAGACATTTACGTTCAAAATTGAGGTCTGAAAAATCGGGTCCATTGATTTCATAAGCGCATAACTCGAGGCTATACAAGGCTAGCAGGCTAGGACTTGGCCAAAACAAACTCTTAACAAATGATAATAATCGTGCCAAAAAAACTTTTCATTCGGTTTAAAATTGACGGAATTATTCAGAAAACTCGAAAAAAGGCCAGGCAGTCTTTTTATGGCCAACACTGTATTTAGTAGGTGAAAACGACTTTGAAATAGCGAAAACTAAGGTAATAACCTGAGGCCAGAGCAGGTGTGAGGACGGTTGCATTTATTTTCAGCCGGTTTACCTTTGAAATCTTTCTGAGTCGACGACTCAAGCTGCTGCGTTTGTGCCATTGTTTTGATTATTTCCTGCACTACCACACGGTCGTAAATTCCAACGTCTCTAAAATGAACTTAGGTAGTAGTTCATTATTACTATTAATTAGCACTAGAATTATAACTGCAGCCTACCCGGGATTTATTTCTACATGGTAATTGCTGCTAACCGATGCAATTTCCAGTTTCTTTCCCGAGGGCGCCTGAAAGGTCTTATGATCGATTCTCAGCTTTTCCACGCCGCTGCCGTACAGCTCGTGCAGAATGCAGTTGACTCGCGTCTTCTTGCCTGCTCCGGACGGCCCGTAGACCAGAAGATGTGGGAAATCGTTGCCGGCCACCTCAAATAACCTTTGCCAGTGGTTATATAGGAGCGCTAGGGCCAATTACTAGCAGCTACAAGCAGCAGAAAGGTGAAGGTAGCTACAAACGAACCATTTTGAGAATTTTGTCCGCCTGTTCTTTGTGATAATCCAATTTAGAAAGGGAAGTTGGACGGTGTTTGTCCACCCACAAGCTCATCTCCGATAGCGTATTAGGTATTTAGGTAATTCACTCTGCTCACCAACCACCGTCAACAGTAGGCAAATTACGGCAGGAAGAAACGCTAAAATCGAATTGCAGTGGCAAAATGGTTCAAGAACATTCAACGACGAAACGAAAATAGAAGAAGAACAGTGTTTGACCGTCGGTCAGATACCGGGCGGCGGTAAACTCTAAAGCACGCACCACGCTTTCTAACGAGCTGCTTTGCTTTACTCAACTTAAAGTTTTTGTTTTGTTTTCTGTTCTAGAGACCTAATAATAAATAAAACTAACTATACGGTAGTTGCCATGATAAATAGACTGATGCCTACAGTAACTACGCAACGTCAGTTTGACATCGACCAAAAACCCTGACATTTACCGGCCACAAATATCTAAAACCAAGAATGCATAAAAGAGTAGCAAGAATGTGCCGCTCAGCGGCCGGCCGAGTGTCGATGCGCTGTACCAAAATTTCAGGACAGGTTGCGAATTTCGCGATCCCTCCAGTAATTTCAGGACAGGTTGCGAATTTCGCGACCCCTCCAGTAATTGCGCATGCGCTTTATTGCAGCGCAACCTGATTTCTGAGCAAGAATGACGTCAACAAAATGTTTAGTGATTTTCTACAACGGCAATTTATTGCATAGTTGGTGTAAGATCTTCAATCATCACATTAACTAAAATAAGTGTCCAATTGCAAGGCAAGATTGCAAGATATCTGTGAAATGCATCAGGCTTTTTGCATTTGTGAATTTTCCATTTTGAACGTAGTACATGAGCTTGGCCATGTACGCATGCCACCTGCTTGCATATTCCAGCTTTTTTATCTTTCTTTCCCTTTATCATGTTGCCGTAGACTTGAGAAATCAACGGCGGCAGCTATATTCCCAAAGACAGATTGAATAACCCGCTAAAAAATCAGGTTGCGCTGCAATAAAGCGCATGCGCAATTACTGGAGGGGTCGCGAAATTCGCAACCTGTCCTGAAATTTTGGTAATGCGCATCGACACTCGGCCGGCCGCTGAGTGGCACATTCTTGCTACTCTTTTATGCATTCTTGCTAAAACTAAGTTGTGTATTTTATGTTTGTATAGTGAAACCTCTCAGCTAGTTTGAAGTCTACTTTTTTAACACTGGAAACACTACCAAGCCATAGCAACTCCAATTGTTAAGGTGAGGTGCCAAATTATTCACCCAACAACTATCATTCGATAAGCCTAAGATGCATTGTCAGTCAAGTATAAAATGGTTACCCTGAGAAACTTTAACTTTATCAACACGAATATAAGGTTGTTAGAACAAACAGTCCAACCAATCACTTGGTCGGTCAGAAAAAGGTAGGCAGGGCCCATTGACCGGAAACGTGCATAACAAGAGGCAGTTAGAGAGGCCTTATTTTCAACATCAACAACATCAGAAATGTTACACGTACAACAGCAGAAATTAGTTGCCGGTGCAATAAACCGCTTGCCTGTTTTTCAGGAGAGGTAAGAATTTCGTGACTCTTTGGCGAAATTTTGGGAACGGTTGCGAAATTTGTCAGCTGACGTGATATTGACGGAGCGAATGGTACGCCAACTGGCTAATTTTCAACTGGTCAATTTCTGAAGGCTAATTTTGGCAAATTTTCTCGCCCTTGTTGGGCAGCGGCCAAGCGGGTCAGGCAACTTCAAAATTCTACGTCCCTTTGGCAAAATCCTGGGTACGCCTCAGAGACAGACTGTTAGAAATTGCGGTGCGCTGTTTAGAATTAGGTCCCTTACGCCAGCTTTCATTGTTTGTTGCCTTGCCCAATCCAGATTATTGCGGTTTCAAGTACAATCGACCATGCAGATGTCTGCTGGAACGGCATAAACAGTATCAATTGTCTCTATTGTATGTAAAGAAGCAAAGACGCCAACGAACTGACGCCACCTAACACAGAAAAATTTACACCTAAGGCGAAATGACAGTTACATACTTGCCGCCTTTCTGTGTAAAATCAATCTTTCTCATGCTGTTATCAATCAAATGCAGAGTTTGCCGGGAGCCCACTGATGAAATGTTCAACAAACGTCATTATTTATTTTATTCCAGGATGTACTACAATTCTCCGGTAATTTGACTGCTAATACGCTTTGAATTTTGGCGCGCTCGCACGTTTTGCTGTTTGTTTCGGTCTCAGCACGATTTTTCTGAAACTTACCGAAGTTACCATTTCCTTCCTTCCTTCGATTGCAACAGAAAAAAATCGAGATGAGGGAGGAGAAAGAGGAAGCTGTGCATTCTGTGTTTTTCTGTGGCGGCGGGTCGTTCGTTTGAGGGATGACGGCAACTATTTTCTGAACAAAACTTAATCGAGCTGGTTGACAGTCTCTATTTTTTGTGCGATTTTTGTAAGCGTAATAATAATAAATCTAAATCCGTGCATCTTCTTTTTGTTTTATACTAAGGTTTTATACTTTAGGTACTATCTATCAGTTGATAAAGTACCCTATCATTGCGTAGATATAGTCTAGTTTATGCAGTTACTCAGACTGCATTTTTCCATTCAGCTCTTCTTTGTAGCGCGTATTCTAAAGGACAAGTGCCTTGTTGTTTGTTACATGCATGACTGAATGAAATTACTTACTAATATCGTACAGTTTGTTTAGTTGATAGGACAAAGAGAAGAGAGAGGAATGGCTTGTCGTGACGCCGCAAAACGCTTGTTTCCGCCGATGAATTGGAACAGTTTGGTGCTGCACTACATACCACTAGGCGGAGCAGTCAGTCACGCAGCGTTCGGAATACACGTTCTCAATCCCTCCTTACTAGCCAGGTCCGTCACCGCATACGGCCTACATGTACTAGTGGGTTTGGGCTTATTCCTACCTAAAAAGGCTAACCCTCTGGACCCCAAAAATACAAGTATATCTACTAGTAGCGGCTGCTGTGCTGACAAACTGGCTCTGAAATCACCAATTCTAAGCTTTAAAGACCTTTCGTAACGAAATTTGGCGTTTTCGCTGCTGACATTTCAAAACAAATCGGCGTTTTTAGAAGCCGTTTTTGTCATTTTATGCTTGTTTTTTAGCTCTCAAGAAAGAAATTGAACGCGCATCTACAGGCGTTTTGGTGACTTTTGAAATTTTGGAGCCCCTCGACTCAACCAGTAGGGGTTCTAGAGGGGGTCCTTAAGGATTCCCAGCTGGCAGACAAAACCCCTACACCACCCAGCCCGCACCTGTTACATGTAGGCGTGAACGCAATTTCTTACTCCAGTAAACTTTCAGAGCAGCGCCGACTAGCGACTTGGCCATAGCTAACGGTCTGTTCTTTAACGCCAGCTTAGGCGTCGGACTGTATCTGTACCACCGGAAACACATGAAAAAGGTGACCACCAGAACCAAGGTCATCTACAGCATTTACGGAGCGGTCCTGTTCAACTTTGGCAGTGTGCTCGGTTGGGCAGCTACCAAGGCCATCTTACCTCGCTCTAGCTGGGTGCGCTCGGTCTTTGCCGTACTTACCAGCTGCACCTTGTTGGCCATTGGCAGAGACTATCTGGGCTATGTTGATGCCATTGCTGCTATTGATGAAGAGGACGTCGAATGAACGCTTACTGTAGCCACGGGTTGACTGTAGGAATCTGTGCTCTTCTCCAAATCACCCTTTTAGGCCAACACTGACCTCTCGCTTCGGCTGCACTCTGATTTGTTTTCGCCTTAGACTCCGACAAGCTAGTCGAAAAGAATACGAACACTTTGAGACATGATTAGCACAAATTTTCGACCCCCTCAGGAATTTCTAGGAAGAATTTTGTACAGACAATTATGATAAAAGTAGGCCTAGATTAGCTGTAGATTATTAGCTCAGAATAGCTTATTCTTACCTATTTTAACGAAAAATTAGCCAAGAAACCTTGATTTTAGCAAAACATCGGACTTTAGATTACCTTACCATCCCCTCAACCAGACATGGGTTGACCCCCTCAGGCCGCTGCTACCACCCCTCAGGAATTTTTAGGAAGAATTTTGGATAGGAAATTATGATAAAAGCATGCCTAGATTAGGTGTAAATGATCTCAGAATAGCTCATTTTAACCTATTTTAGCGAAAAATAAGCCAAAAACCTTAATTTCAGTCAAAAATCGGAATTTTTAGCTTGCCATTCCCTCAAAACCCCCTCAGCATTCGGAAATTTACCACCCTCTCAGCCGAAATGCTAGCCCATGTCTGCCCTCAACCCCATCAGCCGCCGCTACCCCATCTCAGGATTTGAAAATTTACCTCCCTCTCAGCCGAAATGTTAGCCCATGTGTTTGCGATAGGGTGATTTAGAAACGGTTAATCGGTATGTGTTTGTGTTCGTTCGGAGTTGCTATTACAGTCAGGCACTTAACGCCGTTTATGGTACCGGCACCATGTATGGTACCGGCACCTTATATGATGTCGGTACCGTAAACGGCGTTAAGTGCCTGACTGTATTAACTTGTGTTTCGCTAGCTATGCTGTTGAATTTTTCGATCACCGAATGGTCTGAGTACTTTTTGTGAAACTAAACTGAAAGAATTTAGATGTTCTTACGATAATAAGTACTGTCTTTTCTTTTGTTATTTGTCTGCTATGTATAAGCGGTCAGAGAGCAGTAGTCGATTCTGAGATAGTCTAAAAGAAAGAATTGGTAATTATTATTCTAGATTCCAGCGACTGATAAACTTTCACAACCACTGTTCTGAGTAGAAGTTGACGGTTGGAAAGATTTTTCTGTTAAAAGTACTAATGCAATGAAGTCGTTGAATAGCAATGGTTCTGGATACGCCGCGTAATGCTTGTACGTAGCAAAAACTTAACTGGATCGATTGAAGTTAAAGAGTGGGCTGAATTAGCTTGCTTGGCTGTCTGGAACCTCGTTTATGGCCGTCTGACATGTTGGTTTCTTTTACATGCCTCCGTATTATCAAACTGTTCGCAGTGTTAAGTTTTGCTCGTACACATACGTGCTGAGTCTGACAAGCTGCAATGTTGCGTGCTCACGATTTTCAAAAAAGTTGAACAGAAAATTTGGAAGGCTCAAACCGTTCGAAAACCTTCAGAAGTTTAGCATTTAACAGGGTTCATACGGGTCGGGGGAAGTCAGGGAATTTCAGATCTCGTCAGGGAATTTCAGATCTGGTCAGGGAAAAATATAGGGATTTTTCAAAGTTTTCTCGCCCTGGTTCGGCAGCGGCCCAACCAGAGGTGGGTTCATAGGTTTAGCAGAAGATGGAGTAGATACAGTGGAAACAACTCTGTCAGATGTCAGTGCAGATGGCGGTCAGGACCGGCAATCGCTGAACAAGCCGTCGCAAGGCAAGGCAAGGCCCAACATACCTCGTCAACTTAATTCCTGCTAACTTCATGCTCAGAATACCTTTCAAAATGCGCTTTTGAATACCAAATTCACCATTTGCTTTTAGAACATTATTGGGTATGCTAGTGTTTATGTCTGCAGATGCAAAGAAATCACAAAATTAAGTGCTTGAAAACATTTACTATGTTTTATGAGTTTGTTTGTACAAAGCCAGGAAATTTTAGTTCTCGGGTCAGGGAATTGCGAAAACCCTGATCCGTATGAACCCTGTTTAAACGGAGTTGGAAGGCATTGAGCAAAATCTTGTATTTTCTTCGCACCCCGTATATCTGTACTGCAAAAAAAGGGGAATAGGATGTTTCATTTATGAAGGTTTGACTGTGCTAAAATCCTTGTTTTATATTGATTTTGTATTGCACGAATAAAAATCAGGCTTGGTGCGTACTTTAGGCACAATACTGTTCTTACAGAATATGTCAGTCGCACGTACGTAGTGTAGTATTAAACCAAATTTGTACTTCACTACGCAACGTATAAACGAAGTGTGCAGAAAACAAAAGGTATGTCCACAGAAAATACAGTACGTCCTAAAAAACTGAAAAAATGCGCGAACAAAATTACACAAACCATCAAAAACTTATCTCATATCGCTAGCGGTTGCAGTAAAACCGCATTAATCAGAAGTTACAATAGCTAAATATCGATAGCACGTACGTATTTAGAATAACGTCTTACAGTTTAATAAATAAAACTGACAGCTAAAAATGATCAAAACGAATACGCTAAGACCACTGGTGGTGCAAAGTTCTTTTTTTCGCTCAGAACACAGCCAACGTGTGTCTGGTGCTCACTGGGCCTTCAGCCATTGGTCGAGGGTCTTCTTTTTGGGCGGCACGGGGGGTCGGTTCGAATCTGTCATGTAGAAAGCAGTGAGGAGCAGTTGATCATCATGCTTTTCGTACTTGTCTGCGCGCGGCTGCGGACTGTGTTGAGGACTGGGCAGGTGGTAGTGCGCAAAGTCGGTGGTGTTCACCGGCAGCTTCGGAGACAGCATCTGCGTGCGATGCGGCGGACGTACCCACGGCTCCTCCGGCTTCTTCGGCGCCTCCTCCACTTGAACGTGAAGCTCTGGACGGTGCCCTGTCAAAGACTTACTTTAATCTAGAATACATAAAAGAGTAGCAAGAATGTGCCACTCTGCGGCAGACCGAGTGTGGATGCGTTGGACCGCAATTTCCGGAGGGTCCGGGACCTTATAGCCTTATCCTCCCCACAACTCACTAAACTTGATAAATTAACTGAAAAATCGCAATTTTTCTGGTACCGAAACAAACCGAAACGCTCAACGAAATTTGTGCTCAGACCGTTCGTACTATGTTTGCAGATAAGATTCTAAAGCTTACAAATCTTCTTAGTTCGTTCTTCCTTCGGGGGCTCCGGTTCGGGCTCGTGTTGAACTGGTGCTGGCGGTTCCGGCTGCGGCTTCGGACGAATCGGAGGAGGCGATTTCGTTCTCTCCAGCGGTCGAGGACTCGGCGAGTGCCACTTTATGTTGGCTTGAAACTCATCTTTCGTCGGTCCACGGCCCATTGCGTGGATTGGCTCAGAATCGAATTCCTGAACAAAAAACAAACCGTGTGCAGCTACTACATTGTACGTACGCAACGTACGTACAGGGTGTCCCACTAAATTTTGAGTGCTGAAGCTTTGTACTGTACACCAGATTTGACCCAATCCTGAGAAATTCAAGAATGTGTGAAATTTGATACTCAGTGCCAATCGAAACAGTACTAAAATGGAAACTTTTCTTTTATTGCTGTTATTTTCGCAATTGTTCGCTTAATTACCTGAAATTCATTTACAGAATGACTGCAGAACTGTGGGATATTTTGTCGTGTTAAAATTTTATGAATTGAGATTCACCAAGCCTTGAGGAAGATTGCTGAATATCTGTATTTTAATGAGCAGAACGGAAAACTGATCTTCAATTCAAAGATATTCCTTATTTTCTCATGTCCAGGTATCTCAACGTATGAAATTTTAACATATAAAAATCTCGACAGCTTAGCAGGTAAATGGTCATTTGGCGAATATTTGCAAGAAATTACAGCAAAAGGGCAGGTTACCATTTTCTAACAGGGCAGTATTTCGATTGGCACTGAATACCAAATTCCACATAATCTTGAATTTCTCAGGATTGGACCAAGCCTTGTGTACCAAACTTTAGCATACAAAATTTCACCTAAATTTGGCATCTACATGGTGTGTTTTTAATTTCAGCCAATGTCGCAAAAATTGACGGAAATGGTAGCAAAAAGAACAAATGTTATGGTTTTTTGGGACACCCTGTAGGTAGATTCTTACTCTGACACCAGTTCTGCTTAGGTTCTGGTGTTCGATGTGGCTGAAAGTCTGACCGATGTAGTCTACGGTAGGCCCGTCAATGTTGTACAGTCCTAAAACTCTGTCCCATAGGCCCTCGTGCACCTATGACCACCGTTACTACCATATAAATCGAGATGTCGCATGCGGTTCGGTCCGCGCCCGTTCATGCGACAGTAAACGCTCATCACTTTTATGCCATTGTAATTTGACAAACTGTTGTCAAACTTGGACATGCGCTCCAGTCGGTCCATGATGGTTCTAGAAAACTTGTAGTAGCAACGCTTGAAAGTATACCACCTCTTAAAAAAGGGCGTAAAACCGCAGGCAACTAAAAAATGGGGCGAGCCGCCTAAGCACTTACCGGTTAAGGGCGAGGGAAGTTTGAACACTGATTTAGAGTGACAGCCGGCGGACGTCCAGTTATACAGGTTCGATTGTGAATCGGTGAGTCGTGACGGCAAATGCAACGAGATAAGCTAAGGCAAACAACGCACATAATACAATTAAAGCACATTCCTGTCTGTTACAATATGAACAATCGTCTTAAACCGGTCGCTGCAGATATACTGTCGCACTTTGTTTGCTCTGTCTCCCTCCACTCTAACTCCGACCCTCAGAAAAACTGTGTGCGCGCTTTCACAAAGTAATCACACAAACCAAAACACTCGAATCGAAAGCTCAAAATGGTGTGAGATTAGGAACTACGTACGTATAGGTATATAAGTATACAGTAGTGCACAAAAAATGTCCTCTCCACTTTTTCGGGTTCACTAAAATCACTCTTTTTCACTCAATTCTCAACGAATTTGAACCAAATTTGGAGTGTAGGTGCCGGCTACCTGTGTTACAGTTTTAGCGCGAAAATTCAAATTTCGGCGGGAAATTTAAAGTAAAATACGAATATAATATGGCTCATTAATTAATTGGGCACCTACCCTCCAAATTTGGTTCAAATTCGTTGAGAATTGAGTGAAAAAGAGTGATTTTAGTGAACCCGAAAAAGTGGAGAGGACATTTTTTTGTGCCCTACTGTATGTGTAATGCTTCTGCCATTAATTATTATGCAGTATTTTGCACTGGTATGCAAGAACTTTCGTACCACACAATTGTGTGGACCCTACACATAGACACACCTTATTCAACCTGAACCTTTTGGTTGTCGAAAAACTTACAATAGCAGTAAGCGTGCAACATTTTCGATTCGACTTCTATATTTTCTGGCACCAAGAAATTCAGTTGCCCTGCTTAGATTTTCCCCGTAGAATATTTGAGGCTCTGTCTTGTCTTGCCTATAACAGTCAGGCACTTAATGCTAGGCTAGTTGCATCATAAATGGTACCGGTATCGTATATGGAACCCCAAGTTCGGGGATGTGATGGTACCATACAAGGTACCGGTACCCTATACAATGTATGGTACCACACCTTCGAATTGGTACTTGTACCGGTACCATATATGGTACCACTCCATTGAGATTTCGTATCATATTTGGTAGTGGTACCATAATGTAATGGTACCACCACAGCCGCCCGAACGTGGTGTACCATATGTGGTGCCACTAGCCTACCTACTACAAAGGTACCTGTACCATAAACGGCGTAAGTCCGCTTTTTATACTCAACTTTCACGGAATAAAATTTAATTTGATTTGATTTGAAGTGCCGTGCCGGACTGTATAAGGATCTCGGCAACCATTTTGTGGTGACTGTACGGTGTGCTGCTAATAGAGTGCGTGCCTTTCGAAAAATACATTCAAAAAGTGCAGGATGTTATTGTTTTTGTTGGTCAATGATTATCTTATCAAATTGCCCTGTTTACAAAGCACGCACATGCAGCTAAAATCCGATTCATGTTTGGCTGCCACTCAGGTGCTGTCGATTCAAAATCAGTCGAGAGAGCGGCAACGTCTGCATTTTGAATTTGTGTTTTTGGCAAAAGGCACCACCGGCTGGAACTGAACTTGACTGAGTTTGCTAGCTTGTGTTTGTTTTCATTTTTCTGCTGATCTGTGCGCGTTGGATCTGAGCGTGTTTGCATTTGGAAAAAGGCTTAGCTGGACAGAAACGGTAGGCATCTGGCCAGACGATAGGTTTGTAACCAAAAACAGTTGCTTCAGTTTGTGTAGACCAGAAAAGAAGCGTGTGGTGTGAGATGTCGAGTCAAATAGAGAACAAGGAACAGATGCCGCCTCCAATTGCGTCGTCGGAGGGCGAAGAGCCACAAATGGACATGGATGAAGCGAAGAAAGTGACGCCGGCCGTGGTTCGCACTCGACGTTTTAAGGAAATCTACCACAGCCCCACCGACGCCATCATGTCGCCGTTCAGTCAGAAACTGCTGGGACAGGGACAGAAGAATAAGGCGGGACCGCTTCCTCACCCGGCAATTCTGTAGGTTTTAATTGGCTCCTTTCTTGTCCGGGAATGCTGTGGAGACCTCGGAAAATGAATTGGAATGGCAATTAGAAAATCGTTTGATCAAATCCGATTTTGGTACCGAATAACAATCAATATTTTGCTGCTTTTTGACGCATATTTTAGTGAAAAATTCGGCTTATTTTAGCCACAAAAATTTGAAATATAAAGAATCTCACTGCTTTTCGGTTATGTAACTGACTTTTACGCTGTCTGATTGAATTAAATTTTGCCTAAATTCTGCCAACGCTTTAAACGGTAGTCTGAAATATGCTTCTTTTCTTTCCTGTCATGCGTAAAACCAACTAAATTCTATATAAAACAGTGTTAGATCAAATATTCATGAGAAAATTGTATAATTTACGACTCAGATAGCTCCGATATCTTCAGATTCCTACTATTCGGTTCCGAAAATCCTATTAAGTTTTCGATATTCAGTATTTTGTATTCGGTTGCATCACTATTTGGGACCCCGAGACGACCTCAGGAGGAGCCCTCTCCAGAATTTTTCTGCCATTGTATGGTTTCATCATATATGCCCGATTTTCCGAGGTTAGTAGCCTTCCCGAATTTGTCGCCCGGTTCTACAAGAATGCCAGAAAATCTGTATTTTTTGCTGCAATTGAAACGAAAAATAATCAGAAACGGATTACTTAGTTTCACGCATTTCTACCTTTTTATTTTTGACCCATAGAAAGTTTCGGTTCCTTTCGGTCGGTGTTCAAATTTTTCAACAAGCTTTGACTAGCTGGCCGTTTTCAGAAAACAGAAGCAGAAGCCGAAACGGCTGCAGGAACCGAATACCGACCAAGAATCTGCTCAGGCAACCACCAAGCCGACCAATCTGTAAAGTAGCTACGATGCCGTGCCGGTCTGTCTAAAGTGTATGCATTGTTTCTGCTGATTATTATTATTACTCTTGTACGCCAGTGTCCAACTTGATCTGTAATAATCAGAGGTGAGGTAGTGCGTGATTTTACGAGAATGCCAATTATTTCAGTTTTTGTCAAATACATTTCGGGTTTGATTAGCTAGCAACCTTCTCGAGCGTACAGGATAGAGGTGGTATTTTCACTGAACTGCCGGATCGTCCTAATACAGCGGGGTTACACAAGAAGATCGGTTATTACTTGATACCAAATTTAGTCACGGCCCGACTGCATACAAATATCTGCCGGATCCACATACATTTCCTTATACCATACATGTCGCTGGGTTTTCCCGTGGGGCTTTTTCAATTACCAAATATGGTTTTGGGACCAAGCCCAAAGTGGGTTTTGTCGACCTTGGGGATTTTGCGGCGAAATATGGCTATAAAACCCTACTTGGACGGAAAAAAGCATTAAAAATCCTGTTTTTTGGGTTAAAACAGGGTTCGTGCGGGACGTGGGAAGTCAGGGAATTTGGTGTCTGGTCAGGGAAAAATTTGATAGCATCAGAAACATTTCGCCGCCAAACGGTATTTAGAACTTTTCACAACACCCATGAAGATCGGCCTTCTGACTTTTTATACTACTACTTAAACCGAAAGTTTACCCTCTGAATACGGTTTAAATGCATTTTACAAAGCCAATTTTTTAAAAGTTTCTCAGATTAGTTGCAGTTTCCTCACCCTGGTTGGTCAGGAAATTTTGACTTTGGTCCTGGAAAAGTTAGGGAAAGGTCAGGTAATTTTGCTTTACAAAAGCCGCACGAACCCTGTAAAATGCCTTAAAACCCTGTATTGAAGCAACACTTTCCATTCAAACCACGTATTGACTATGAGTTTAAGCGATAAAATTCAGTTTGAAATGCGTTTTAGAACTAAAAATAGTTCAGAAAACCCTACTTTTGTTTCTAAATCAGGCGCAAAAACCCTGGCTAGAGTTAAAAGATTACGGAAGCCCTATCTTATGCAAATTAGAGACCTGCACGGGACGATTTTTCGGCTGCTCGCCCCGGACTTTAAAATTTTTTTGGGTGGGCCCGGCCCGGGGTTTTCATAAGCCCGGCCTGGGAAAGCTAAAATGGCCGAAAAGTCGCAGGAAATAACCTTTGACAACCAAAAGAAAGCCTACAATGTATTTTTGACCCCTAAATTGGCGTTTTCCGACAAGAATGTCTGTTTTTCGGTACCAAAATTGAGTTTTAAGAAGAATTATAATTTCAGTATTGTTCAAATAAAAATTCTGTGGGGTGTAATAGGCCACAGCCCAAACAGGCGAGAAAATTTTGAAAATTTAGCGAATGCGAACCGAACCGGAGCTGTCGTTGCACCTGATTGCAGCAAAAGGGGAGAGATGCTTGTAGGCAGGATCTTTAATCCTGGGGTGTGCGAAAGGATAGTGGAAATTAAACAAACAAATGGCCATAATCTTGAATTTGTTTTCATTCTCTCCATTACCGACACAGTTTTTAGCAAACTTATGATAATGAAATGAGTACGACCGAGAAAACCAAGCATAACTGCTTGATGATTACGGCTTCTTCTAAAACCCGTCGCGCTCAGGTTTCAGCGCACTGACTCAAGGCTCGCGAAAATATTCTCAGCCGGTACCATATGGTAATTTTTGAAGGCTGCAGCTGCTTCGGCGGACGCAGTTACAATTATAACACTAATTAGTCACAAAAAACACCAAATATTTCAGTGTTTATCAAATACATCTCAGGTTTGATTAGCTAGCAGTGTTCTCGAGTGTACAGGGAAACGGTTATAATTGGACTGCACAAACAATCGAAAAGTGAGCGCAAAGTGAGAATTAGAAGTTCACGAGACAGTCAGTTTATCGCTTTTCTGCTCGACTACCGGCAACAGCGACCACAAAGTGTCAGGGGTTAGCAACTTATCGCTTTGAGTCTTGTCCATATCGGCGACCTTCATCTCTCGTTTCGACCACTCTCTGATCAGATAGGTATCGCCGACTTTCCACCGCAGACGCGTGTCCAACAACCGAACCAGTACCTGATCTACGCGAAGGTAGAACCGCAACAAGACGAAGAAACCGGATGGCATGGCCCTGAATTTCACCGACAGAATAGAACAGCCGTGGTCTGCCAGTTCATCCTCGAACAGCGGCACTTCTTCGTAAAATAAAATCGGTTCTTGCTTCTTCAGACTCTCCAAGTCTATGTGTTCGTCTGTAGCAACCACCTTAAAGAGAACAGTGCATTTTCGATTCTCAGTAGTAGCGATCGACCGGAATTCTGGTTCCGGCCGGAACTGGCAGTTCCGGTCCGGTTCTGGTGCTGAAGGGTGCCGGAAGGAACCGGAACGTTTTGACTTTCCACTCTTTTTGGAAGTCAACCTGCTAAATTCCATGCAATAACGCTAAACACTATCAGTAAATCACCTAAAATATTTGTTTTTGGCAACAATTTTAATTGCTATCACTACTTCCTTCTCAGAAGTGCACTCAAAAGTGTCAATTATTAACTGCAGCCCAAATAGTGCTTAACAATTACAGTAGTTTCAGATGGAAAATTTTAATTGTTTCGATATTTTAAAGCCGAAATTTAAAAAACCAGAGGTCTTAAAGAGATAGCGCTCCAAATCTAAAAAAACCGCGAAATCATCAAGGGTGCATGGGGGTCCTGTATGGAGAATATAGGATTATTTGAGAAATCAGTTAACTAAAACTAAATCAATGTTTTTGGTGCTTAAACAGTTAAACACTATTTGGACATGTCAAACAGTAATGTTTCATGGCAGTTCTACTATGTAGTTCTAACTTTAGCAAACCACCCTGTAACTGTCTTCTGCAGTTTTCAGCTAGAATAGAATTTTTAGTTCTGGGAACAATTTCGAAATTTTAGCCTACGCTGAAAAGTTTCGGTTCCGGCCGGAATTATCGCTACTTCAGTAGGCAGGGTCATAATCGTTCGCACAAAGCAATTTTTCCTGACTTCATCAGGAGTTCAGCCGGCATGCGACATGCTTTTTGCTCAGTTATACAATGTACAATGTACCTGAAATCCGTTGGTGGTTCCGTTGTAGGCGGTGGTGTAAGTCCAATCGTAAGGTTTGAACACGTTCTGCAGATGTTGGCTGTCCTTCCTGGCATCGGCCCAAACTGCACTGGCAGCCACTTTGATGTTGGGGTCGCATTGAGAGCGGTCGACCGTTTTCAACGCGTCTCCAGCTGTGAATGTAATGGTGGCCCCGCTGTTGTGAGTTATGGACAGTGAATTGTCGGCGAATACCATATCGGGCAGTGGCAACTGACCTAGTGACTCTGTGAAAGCACACACCTAAATCGATAAGCAGTTTGCTCTAGAGTCTGTAGCATTCTAAATTTCTAAGCATTAGCCTAAAGGGGTGATGGGTTACATGCAACAGTTCCGGGCCTAGAAGGGAGGTCGGAGTAAGGGGCTTTGTTTGGTTGCCAGGTGGGGGTCTAGGCATACATGGGCCGGGGGGGTGAGGGGGGTTACCCCCTCGCCGGGTCATATCCCCATCGGCCGGCCATACCCCGAAACCCCTCCGGAGGGAGAAAATTTTCGCTTATTTAAGGCAAAATAGGCGTTTTTTGGCCTTTTTTCGGTTTGTTTCGAGGTCTCCAGACCCCCAACGGATTTTTCTGGCCCATGTATGGGTCTAGGGGCTTCCCCACGGAGGGGTCCAAGATTTCAAAAACTCCAAAAACGCCTGCGCTTATCACAGCAGTATAATGTACAAAAGAGGTCATCCGCCGAAAGAGGAATGGGATTGGGCGGAGTGACTAAGCCCAAATTCGGTGTGAGAGTGCTAAAAACCGTTATTGGGCGAAAAATCGTTCAAACGATAGAGCTCAAACAGAGCTAAAAATCGATATTTTAAAGGAAGGCAATAAAACAATTTTAGTGTCCGTAATCTTAAAAGTTGCAAAAAATGCTCAAAAACTATTTGCCAGAAAAACCGGAAGGGGGAAATGTCTCGGGGGATTGCCATTTGGGGTCTGCCGCAAGTCGGGGGGGGGAGACCTTTCTGGTACGTATGTACGTATGCCAAAGGTCTTAAGCTAACAAATAGCGATTTCTGAGCATACATTGGCCGAAAGAAAGGGTTGTGGGTGACCGAAAATTTGGGGTGGGCCTGCCGGTTTCGAGGCTCACGCCGATTTTGGTGGGTGGGGTCAGGAACAAAAGTCAGCTTAGGTGGGTGGGCTGGTCGAGCCCAAGTTGTGGGTGGGCAAACCCCGGGACCTCCCCGCCGTCCAGGCATGTTTCTGAGCCAGTATATTCGTACCGCTACTAGTACTACTGTACTTGCATTTTCGGGTCGTTCCTAAGTTGTCTGGTGGGTGGCCTTTGATTTCAGGGTGAGGAGAGAATCGTTAGGACATTTTTGGAAACAGATTCCGGGTAGTAGAAAGCTAAGGAAACTAATAAATAACCTTGCACGGCTTGGACTCAACGTGTTGGCATGTCGAGGGCAGTATATGATGGCGAACCGCTGAAAAAGTCCATTCCCCAAGAGAATAGCTTTCCTTAAAGCACGGCTTATCCAAATAGTCCTCATTCATCCTAAACCGCAAAAAAACATTTCCACAGTCACAGATTTTTCGAAGTCTTTGGGCTCAAGAATCTTCAGGTTGAAAACGCTACAGTACGTTGGTTCTTTAAACCTTTCGACTGCAGCGAACACACTCAGTTTTGTTCAACTGTTCTAAACAGATTTGTGCTCTTCAAATTGCTAACCTTTTCCATAAAACTAAACCACCACCAACCTAAAATCTTCCGACCTTTTATTACGCACAAAGCAGCATGACATAAAGACTCGGGGAAATCCCTTTCTACTATCACTAGCAGATCTGAACCAGGGAAAAAGTTTATAGCGCCAACATCGTACTATGTAGTAAATCACAAACAAGCGGGCGAATTATTAATATTATCGGGCCGCTCTGACGAAGCTACACATCGCGTCGATAAAATAAAACCAGCCATCCAACCAACCTACTAGTACCAACATAAACATTATTATTATAAAACCGCCAAACAAACAAACAAAAAAACAGTCAAGGCTTGTTGAAATACTGGTCGGCTTTGGGAAACTGTCGCTTATCAAAGTCGGGGTCGCTGCGCAATCGACGAGCCACCTGTGCGTCGACCTCATTTCGATAGGCCTCTACCAAGGTGCCATCGAGGTGGGCCGAATTTATCACATCTTCCGTCTGCTCTCCCGTCACAGGGCGCACCCCAGTCTCTCTGACGGCCTGGGCCAAAGACTCACGCAGTACCGATGCCGTATGACTACTGTAGACGTCAGGACGCTGCTCCACTATTACCTGACAACAATAATACGCGTTTTTAGAGAAACAACCGGGTTCGGCTTCATACCTGTCACTCATACGTGTATTAGGGGCTAGCCCTAGCTAAAAAATCCCACCTCCGAGATGGTTTATAGACCCCACAAGTACTAGTAGCAGCTCCAGTACTAACAAACTGCACCAGAAATCATTATTAATTTTTTTAGCTCAAACTCCGCTTAGAAAGAAGGCCTTTGGTAGCCGAATTTGGCGTCTCCGCCTGTCGATCTTTAAGAGAAATCGGTGTTTTTAGAAGCCAATCTTGTCACTTTATGCTTGTTTTTAATCTCCTTTAAACTCTATTCGGCAGCTTAAAATTGCGATTTTTTAGCCTTACTATTAAATAAAACGTGCTAAACAACACTACTACTATCGTCTTCTAGAGAGCCCTCGTTTCACTCCTCCTTTCTTAGCATCTCTGGCAGCTTTCGGTACGGTACTATTTAGGCGACGCCGATTAGACGAGGCCGATTAGGCAACGGTACTATTAGGCGACAAAAAACATTAATAGATAATAGCACCAATTAGCCCCCTTCCGAATCAGTCAAGGGCCATGCTCAGCTATAAGCCTAAATGCGCTATTTTAACTATGCATGTGGCACTAAAATCATGCCTCGTTCAATCTTATAACTCGTTAACTTATAGCTAAACAAGGCTATATTCTCCTGCCCAGACATGGGCAAAGCGGGGCCCCCTCAGCCGGCCGCTACCCCCCTCAGGAATTTTTTGGAAGAATTTTGCATAGAAAATTATGATAAAAATATGCCTGGATTAGGTGTAAATGAGCTCAGAATAGCTTATTTTTGCTTATTTTAATGAAAAATAAGCCAAAAAACCTTGATTTTAGCAAAAAAATCGGACTTTTTGGCTTACCACCCCTCAGCCCCCCTCAGGAGCTCCTACCCCCCTCAGGAATCGAAAATTCTACCCCCCTCAGCCGAAACGCTAGCCCACGTCTGCACCTGCCATGACTGTTTCTAACTCAGATTCTGGCATTTGCCCCCTATTCCCCAGGTTGCGTCGAGCACGCGAGCGGCCTATATTTTGCACCTATTTTCCGGTTGCTATGTTCATCAACGCACTTTGTATGCAGACGATCGCACCAATAACTTTCCGGAAGCAGCTCACAGAGTTTTGCAGCGAGAATTTGATTCGGCGCGTCCAATCATCTGGCGCTTTATAAATGTTCTGCGACATGGATACTCGGGCCGGAAAAATAGGGTGGGGTAGTCAAAATCCGAAAATTTGGGGGTGGGCCTGCCGGTTTGTGGGGGCGGCGAGTTTGGGGTTAAGGAACAAAAGTCGGCTTCAGGTGAGTGGGTGGGGTCGTTTGGGGGGTAGACCCCAAGTTGGTGTGCGGGCAACCCCCCCCCGGACCCCTTGCGGCCCATGTATGGCAACATGTGCAGAAATCCTGACATGTTTTCTACTCTACTAATGAGTGCTCAGTGAGTTGGAATTTATCCATCCATCACATTATTTAAATGAGTCCTTGAAATTGGTTTGCTATTGCTGTTATGCTGTTTGCATTGTTGTGCTATGTTTTAGTGGTAACCTATGTTGCCGTACGGACTTATAGAAAAAAATTATTCCTGTAGCCTAATAGTACCGTCGCCTAATAGTACTGCTAAATCGCCTAATCGGCGTCGCCCAATCGGCATCGCCTAATAGTCCTGCTTCGGGCAGCTTTGGCCTCAGCCGGATAGTCAGTCATTAGTCGCCTTCGAAGGTGGGTGAGCAAGTCACCAAAAACGTTCAGGCTAGTCCACTGATCAGAAGTGTTGTTTTTGGGGTCTCCTAAGGGGAAAATGAAAATTGTTTGACGTAGCCAGTGTTGCCAGGTGCTAGCCAGTCCATTATACTACCACCCGCTCAAAATTATACTACTTTATACTACAATTTTCGCCATTATACTACATTTTCATACTACGCTCTAAAACTGTCAGATCAAAGGTTTAAAGCATAGAAACCCGTTAGGTAATGCAGACAGCAATGGCAGAACGCAGAAGCGTTTTAATTTCTACTCATAGAGTTTCTTACACAAGCTAAAGTTTCAATAACTTTTTAAACCATCGAAAACTTAGGCATTTTGCCAGTTTGCGTATGGTTTACCTTTCCCTTTGCCCTCGAGGGTAAGAAAGTTCAAATTTAGATGAAACTAAATAGTTTCGATTCGACTTTTCAAAACACATGGGCTGGGCTGGGCCTAGTGGCCTTACCGACCTCAATCCGGCCAAGGCCCCTCACCGGTCCGTCCAGCACCCTATCCCGTTACAGCTAAAATTTCTGGCGATTTTTATGGAAAATCTCGCGATTTAACAGCGATTTTTGGGAAATCAGCCTCCCCAAGACGATTTCAGGCCTCTCCCTCCAGATTTTTCCGGCCTATGTGTGGTATGTAGGTAAAATTCGTTCTGGTCTCTGAAGTCTAAGAACTCTAGACCTAAGCTGGAAACTAAGCCAAGCCTCAGTCTAAGCTTTGCGCTATTTTTAAGGATGGTGCAACTTTACTTTTTCTATAAGTCGATCACATCAAACTGTATTTTTCCTTTGGTTGATCATTGTGAAGTCATATTTGTTGAATATCAATCAAAACGGTTAGTTTGTTTGGTCAAAAACGCATACTTTCACCGATTTATTTTAATTTTTCTCATAAAGAATAACTAATATGTCAATTTGATGTGAAAAAAGGAAAAACCTGTTTTGAAACAGGAAAAAATTGACGAGTTTTCTCAAAAATTGGGAAAATATAACATCTGAAATGGAAATGTAGAATTATACTACATTTTATACTACAAAATCTAAAATTATACTACATTTATATACTACATACTACAGCCGATTTTTCGATACTTTTTGCAGGTCAATTATACTACAGGTAGTATTATTATACTACACCTGGCAACACTGGACGTAGCGTCTAGTACTCAAGATACAGACGTGAAACCGGATCGGGACGGGTTCTCAGATAAATTGCGATCATCGCTCATTCAGTCATGCTTAGGGATGCAACCGAAGTTCGGTATTATTCGGTATGAACCGAATAATTCGGTTACTAGTACTATTCGAATTCGGTATTTTTCAAACCGAATAATACCGAATATTGTAAAACGGTTAAAATTGCACTGTTTTGCTTAAATTTGAGCAGAAATCACTGAGATATTTCTTCTTTTACGTCTCTCTGTTCATTTATTATGATGAAATTTTGGCAAACGATGACTATTCATACAAAAAGTCAACGAACTTCAAGGTCAAGGTTTGCCTTACATAAAAAATAAACAACAACATTTCGGCCTTTTCAGTTCCCAGTAGTCTACGCTGTTTAGCTTTCCACTTATTAACCTAAGCCTTTGTGTTATCTACCAAATACTACATATAAAATCCCATCTATCTTTTTAAACGATTCATCCAATCTAAGTTGTACCTATGCCTAAGCTGCCAGCTCCGGTGCTGACAGTATGGATGGATGCTCCCTTCCTCCAACTTTCTGTACGCGTTTGTGATTCGCGCGTAAATATCTTCCCGTTATCCGCCACATTCTAGATAATTGAGAAGGCCCTTTCGCCCAACCCGCTGTCAAACCCAACTTTTAGCTACAGGCTTAGGCTCAGGGGCAAGTGTTTTTATGAAATATCCGCCACTTGGCGGATAATATGAGGATATATACGCAGAAGTGTCTTTGTGCTGTGACTTCACATGATTAATCAGGGCACTTGTGGTGTGGCCTAACTCGCGCCTCTTGAAATTGTTTGTTCGCAAATTTTGTACTCGTTCTTTACCGTCAGCAGTCCGACCAAATTGGGCTTGTTTTAGTTATAGGCATAGATAAATCTATAGCATTCAAACAATACATCACTCTAACGCTTTTTTAGCATAAAAAAGTTTAGCAAAAAAAGAAGAAATAGTAGTTAGACAGTATATTTTTGCAATCGGGCTGCGAATCATCAATATTCGGTATTATTCGGTATAATTCGGTATTATTCGGTTCCGAAAATCCGCTTCGGTATTCGGTATTCGGTATTTTTGTATTCGGTTGCATCCCTAGTCATGCTTGCTTTCGCCTGCCTTACTATTAATTAACAAAAAACGCATTTCCAAAGTGGTTTCGAGTAGAGTGCGAACAATACCTGAGAACCCCAATACCCAATACTTGCGTAGCTGAGATAAAATTGCATTGCAGCAGTGAACAGGTACATTCCGGTAGTGTACACAGGATTTTTTCATAGGGACTAATTTCGAAAAGGTCTGGTGGGGCCATTGTCAACCAGGGCGAGAAAATTTTGAAAAATTAGCCTTTAAGAAAGCATTTAGAAGCCGTAGTGGAGGGTAAAACAAGCAGAAATTAACAGTTTTAGTCCGTACATGATCTACTGTATGACAGTGTTTCTTATTTTTGGCGGATTTTTTCGTCTTACACCATCGGAAAGGGGTGTACCAGACCTGCACCCCCTGGGTACAGTACTAATACATTCTGTATCACTAAACATGACAAATTTCAACTGAATCACAAACGTTTATCTTAGATAAGAACAGAGAAATTAAACTAATTACTGGTGTACTACTTAGAAAAGCGGACATTCTTAACCTTTAGTTTATTAACGCAAAAACGGCTTTCTATACCTATTGTAATCATCGGATTTTTTTCAGGTCAGTTTTTCAGTTCAACAGCGATTTTTATAGGTCCCAATTAGTATTGGAATTTGGGCATAAAAAACCCAATACCCAATACCTGGAAAACACCCCAATACACCCAATACCCAATACCAGTTCGCACTCTAGTTTTTGTAGAGTGCGAACTGGTATTGGGTATTGGGGTTTTCGTTCCCCAATACCCAACACTAATTAGGATCTGTCAAAATCGAAAAAAATCTATGTTAACCTGGAGAAATGGAAAAGGTTGACCGATGATTACGTTTAGGAAGCTGTTTTTGGTTTAATCAACTAAAAGTTAGCAGACTTTCTTATACGTAGTGTCTGCTCTTCTAAGTAGTATACCAGTGATTAATTTCCTTGTTCTCATCTAAAATTAAATTTGTGCCATTTTCAATCATACAGAATGTACGAGTACCGTACAATCTACGTACCCAGGGCTGTACGTACAATGTAGACACCGTTTCCGGGCGAGTTAGGAAAAAGAATTCGCCGAAAATAAGAAACACGACTGAACTACGGCTTCTTAAGTACAGTCATGTCTCGTTAATACGGACAAGTTGGGACCGGCCAATTTTGTCCGGATTAGCATTATTCAATTTAAAATTCACACCTGAATTGAAAAATTGCGAATGCATTTTGTCCAAATTAACCAAATCCGGATTAACGAAATTTACCATACAAATTTCTAAGTTGGGGCCCCAAATTTTCTGTCCGGTTTAACGAATCCGGATCCGGATTAACGAGTCATATAACATGGGGGAAAATTGGGACATGACTGTACATACTAAAACTGTTAGATTCTGCTAATTTTACACTCAGAATCATACATGTAACAGCTGCAGGCCGATCTGGGGGAGGGGGTTTTCCCTCAGGTGGGGGGTCGATGGGGTTTCGCCCAGGGGGTCCAAAATTTCAAAAAGCTCCAAAACGCCTGGAAATGCGTTTTTAGCACGTTTTTTTCGTAATGACGCTAAAAATCGCTATTTTAAGCTGCCAAATAGCGTTTTAGAGCTAAAAACAAGCAAAAAATGACAAAAAGAACTTCTAAAAACACGATTGGCCATGGGTAGTTTACGCTATCCAGTGTGTCACGGCGGCCCCGGCACCCGTGGAAGCGGTGTGTTTGTGGGATCGAAACCTGTCGAGGCGATGGGAGGTAGTCGACACAAAGCCCAACCCAGGCCGTCGAAAGTCAGCAATGGCAAGTAGATAAATGGGGACCAAACCGGCGCTGTCTTGCACCAACCGACAGCAATGGGGAGCGGTACGGTACTATTAGGCGAGGCCGATTAGGCGACGCCGATTAGGCGATGGTACTATTAGGCGACAAAAAACATTAATAGATAATAGTACAACTCGTTAACTTATAGCTAAACAAGCCACCTGTCCTGACTCTTTCTAACTCAGATCCTGGCAATTGCCCCTATTCCCCAGCTTGCGTCGAGCACGCGAGCGGCCGTCGGGTCGGCCACATATTTTTTGGGTTGCTATGTTCATTAACGCAGACGATGCACGACGCACCAATAACTTGCGGAAGCAGCTCACAGAGTTTCGCAGCGAGAATTTGATGCGGCGCGTCCATTCATCTGGCGCTTTATAAATGTTCTGCGACATGCATACAAGGGCCGGAAAAATGGGTTGGGGTAGTCAAAATCCGAAAATTTGGGGGTGTGCCTGCCAGTTTGGGAGCCGCGGCGATTTTGGTGGTGGGTGGGGTCAGGAACAACAGTCGGCTTCAGGTGGGTGGGTGGGTCGTTTGAGGGGTAGAGCCCAAGTTGGGGTGTGGGCAAACCCTCCTCGGACCCCCCGCGGCCCATGTATGGCGACATTATACAGAATGTTTTCTACTCTACTAATGAGTGCTCAGTGAGTTGGAATTTATCCATCCATGGTGTTGCACTTATTTTTTATATGAGTCCTTGAAATTGCTTTTCTATTTTGTTTTAATTGCTGTTGTGCTGTTTGCATTGTTGTGCTATGTTTTAGTGGTAACCTATGTTGCCGTACGGACTTCTAGAAAAAATTATTTCTGTCGCCTAATAGTACCGCTAAATCGCCTAATCGGCGTCGCCTAATAGTCCTGCTTCGAATGGGGAGGGTTGTTGTTAAGGAGGCTGCCGGACCTTCTGTCTATAGCAGTTGGCTGCTCCTAGTTCGAAAGGACAAAAAAGTTACAACTACAACAAACAACGATTTCTCTTAAATATCAGCAGTGGAAACGCCAAGTTTGGTTTGCAAAGAATTTTCAAGCGAATTATAACCTAAAAATTAGTGATTTCTGAGCCAGTTTGCTAATACTGAAGCTGCTACTAGTACTTGTATTTTTGGGTCGGGGGAGGGTCCCTTAACCTGTCTCGGGGGGCGAGGGTTTGGCTTTCCAGCTAGGGGGTAACCCACAAACCCCCTACTACATGTATGCTCAGAATGGCTTTTTACAGCCTATTTTTTCGAAATTTTCTCGCCCTATTTGGGAAGTAAGTGGCCCAACCAGGCCTCTTCAAAATTTTAATCCCAGTGCAAAAAATTCCGCGCACACCACTGAAATCTTCCCGTCGACTGAAATGAAATTGTTGGCCTATGTAGTTAAGCGAGTATTGGGTATTGGGTTTTCAGGTATTGTTCGCACTCTGCTAAAAACGCATTTCCAAGGCGTTTCGGAAACTTGGGAAGAACCGTGGGCGAATCTCCACCTGTCAGCCAAAAATAATCAAACTTAGTGAAACCTTACAAGAGAAGGAAAAGAAAATCAACCCACCTTTCGACGCTTTGGAGGCATGCCATTTATGTAGGCGTCACTAAACGGCTGCTGCGGAGGCTGCTTCCGCTGTTGTTCTATGTCTTCTTCAATCACTTTCACCCAATCCTAGATTAATTTCTCTTCACAAAACCACATCATTATTATTATTAACCGACCTCCGGCAGGCCCTTCCGCCAATTGACCGGCGGCTGTACCACGCCAACCGGCTCAGATTCGATCGTCACGGCTTGAGAGTCTGAACTCTCTTCTTCCTCCTCTTCCTATAGAATTCAAATGGAGAATAAACTGAAAAGTAGTGACGTCAGAGCACCTTAGTGGCGGCCTCTGCAGCGCTGGCTTGGGCCTGCGGGTCGGGCAGGTAGACGAAGTATTGCTCGAGATCGCGCTCGGTTAGCTGGCCGTGACTGTCCAGCGCCGACTGAAACATGCCGAGACCGCTGTTCACTGCAAATTCCACCAGCACGGCGTTGGCTCCCGTCTGCTGAATAGGCGCGCTCATCTGTAATTGGTTTGTTTAGGTTTGGACAGAAACAAACGTCTCTTTTACAAATCAGACAGACACCATAATACAGTCCGCCACTTAAGAACCAACCGCTACCAATACAGAGGCTCTGCACCGAGCCGACCGACCTACCACGGCCAGACCCATCCTTAAGAACTTTTTCCAGTCCTTCCCACCTTTCTGCTAAGCATTCGCCCAACCCCCTCCTCCCCCTTCGGCGGATGACCTGTTACATGTATGCTCTAAACTGCTTTGGAAATGCGATCTTTTGTTAATTAGTAGTAAGGCAGGCAAAAGCAAGCATCGATGATCGCAATTTATCTGAGAACCCGTCGCGATGAGGTTTCACGTCGGTATCTTGAGGACCAGACGTTACATAAACCACTAATCAAGGGTTGTAAATGCAAATTTGGTATTATTCGGTATTATTTGGTATTTTCTAGGTATTTGGTATTATTTGGTATTTCTTTATACCAAATAATACCAAATAGTTTAAATAACTAAACAGTTAGCTTTTAAGCGATAAATGCTGCATATTTTGCGACTGTATACCATGTCAGAGCTCTTCTGTTCAGAGTTTTCTCTTTATTTCTAATTTACTAAAAGTTTAACAATGCAGATACGTAGAACAAGACGATTCTGACCAGTTTAGGTTATAACAAACAACCATTCATGGAAAATTCTCAAAAAGTGGGATGGGGCCCCCATGAAACGACGCAAGGCGATTTTGGGGGAAGGGGGGGTCCGAAAAATCGGGATTTTGGTACGACGTCGTTTATGGACCGCCCCTTTATCGAGACCGAGCCTAGACCGCAAACGTCACTACGTGCTTGCCCATTTCCCGAGTAAGTGAAAAACCACCAAATTCTGCTCGTTTTCTTTCTCGGCATGACTAGATTTCTTTTAGATGCAACAAAAACTCTTCCACTGCGGCAAAACTTATATATTTTTGCTGAAAAAAAAAAAAAACAAAAAGTATGACTTTGCGCTCATTCCAAACAGCTAGCGACCTGTTTATCAACTATTTGGAATTATTTGGTATAGAAAATACCATCTGGTATTTGGTATTTTTTATACCATTTGCATCCCTACTAATCACCAATATCACTAGCCATGTACAGGGTGTGCCAAAAAAAAACCCAGCAGATTTTTTGCTGTAGCAACCGCAAATCGCAACCGATTTGAATGAATCTTTTTTAAATAAAAGATAAATAGATTCTTGAAAGACTGAAGAATCGCTTATTAAAGATAGCCTGCTTAGTTACCGAGATATTTGCCCTCTAAGTCAAAACAGAGATTTTGGCAGTGAACAAGAGTGATAAACACAACCCAGCAGATTTTTTACTTTTGCAACCATGAATCTTAACCGATTTGAATGAATCCCTTTTTGAATGAAAGATTGATAAATTCTTCAAAGATTGGAGCAATTTTTATTGAGATTCACTGCTTAGTTCTTGAGATATTTGCCCTCAAATTCGAAACAGATTTTGGCAAAGAACAAGAACGATTCCGTTGCACTTCATAATAAAGCAGATTCCTACTGCTGGGGGCTAATGACAGTTTACTGTTGAAGTGAACCGAGTTTCTGTGTCACCAGTAAAGCCTCCAATAGCCCTCAGCAGTAGCAGGAATCCGTTTTATTACGAAGTGCAGCGGAATAATAAAAAATCCCTCTTGTTCACTGCCAAAATCACTGTTTTGATTTTGAGAGTGAATATCTCAGGAACTAAGCAGAGCACATTCATAAACTTACATCAATCTTTCAAGAATTTATTTATCTTTCATTTACAAGAGGATTCATTCAAATCGGTTTTGATTTGCGGTTGCTACAGCGAAAAATCTGCTGGGTTTTTTTTGGGGCACCCTGTATAATAATACCTACTACTTGTAGTGCAATTGACTTAAAAAAGTATCGAAAAATCGGCTGTAGAATGTAGTATAAAGTGTAGTATAATCTTAAATTTTGTAGTAATATTGTAGTATCATTCAACATCTCCAGTTCAGATGCTATATTTTCCATATTTTTGAGAAAAATCGCCTATATTTTTCAGTTTGAAAATAGGGGTTTGCATTTTATCGCATCAAGTTGAATATTCTGTTTGAGAAAAATTCAAATAAATCAGTGACTGTATCCGTCTTTTGGCAAACAATCAATTTTTTTTCAAACCGTTTTCAACAAAACAGATGAGGCCGAACAATGCGTGCTTTTTACACAATACAATTTTATGAATGACTTCAATGGTCAACAAATGGAAGAATACAGTTTTATGTCCTGGTCCTATAGAAAAAATTAGAATTGGATCCCATCAAAAAAATCGCGCTAGGCTTAGGGAATGGAAATAACGCAATTTTTCCTGCATACATGGGCCAGAAAACTCTGAACGGAAGGGCCTGAAAACCTCCCGGTGGAGCAGGCCGGTTTCCCAAAAAGGCAATCATCGCTGTTAACTTGCTGATTATTCTTAAAAAATGGCCAAACTTTTCCACCGGAGAACGATATGGGGGGCCTGGATGGCCAAGGGGCCTTGATCGGATTAGGGTCTTTCCCCTAGCACATGTATTTTTTAAACTCGAAATCGAAACTATTTTGGTCTAAGTGTGCAATTATTAACCCCTGCCTGAGAGGACGGGAAGGGCAAACCGCACAATTTTTCCATGGTTTAAAAAAATCATTAAAGTTTTTAACTTGTGTATTGGAATTGAAACTGATCTGCCATTGCTGCCTGCATTACGTAACAGTCTTCTATGCTGCGCTCCGCTTATTTCTTATTTCTTATTGCAGACGCCTTATTTCTTATTTCTTACTTCTTATTTCGTAGTGTGAACCGGGCTTTAGTGCATCAAAAACATTGCATTGCAACAGAAAGTCAACTTAGCAGCTGTGTGTGTGTGTCGGCAAGTAATTTTTTAAGCAAATTCAGACACAAAAATTGCCAACATCGCCTGTAAAAAAGCACTTCTTAGTTGTATTTCAGCCCAAATTAGCGATTTTTGACGATTTTTAGCCCAAAAACTGCGATTTTTTCGATTCTTGAGCGTTGTATAGTACCGAACTCCCTCGCAAAATTTGGGCTCATACCCCGCGGCCGGCGCCAGACACCCCAACCCCCTGCCCCCTTCGGCGGATGACCTGTTACATGTATGCGCGTGGTGTCCCTAAACTGTCTCTAAGGTGTTCCTAAAGTGTCCCTAAAATGTCTCTAAAGTGTTCGGGTTGTTTGGGCGGTGGTGTTCATAGCGGATTGTAGGCTGTTCGGAGGTGTTTGTCTTGTGTTCGCCCGGCCCATTTTTTGTGTTCGTATCGTCGATTTTTGTGTTGGTGTTGTGTTCGGGTGTAGGAAGAGAAAAATTTCATGACAAACTCCTCATTTGTTTTGTGGGATCTGTGACATACGGCACAGGTGAATTGGAAAGGGTTAAAACCAAACAAACAGCACCCACCATAACGTCTCTGACAACGGTCTCGTGTCCTCGCGGGTCGCCTCTGCCCATATCGATAAGAAAGACCTCTTCTCTGACGTGTCTCCAGACAGTCTCCGACAACTGCCCACCAAAAGTGGAGTCATCGCCGTGACGGAAAATAACGCGAAGACAGTTCTCGATGGCTCGTTGCTCGCAGGCAATTATAGAAGCCACCATATCGACGGGGCGGCCGTTTTCGTCGGCCACCGCCACTTGTTCTTGGTTGTCGTCGTCGATGCCTAGCAACTGGTGTCGCACGGCCGATTCCTCGGAGGCGAGACGGTTCGCCACCGAACGGAGGTCGTCGTCTGAGGGCCGACTGTTGCCGTTCATCAGGTTGTCGATCAGGTAACGGCGCATGTTGTTGCGAGAACTGCTCAGCACTGACACGTTGCCTGACAACACGTCGACCAGGTCCCGCAGCACCGCACTCTCGCATAGGACGCGCAAGACTTGGCCGAAGAAGCCTGGAGAATTGCTTCTTTATTTATTGTACAGTAGGTCGGGGATTTCTGGTTGGACGAAGAACGCCAAAAAACCAATACCCAATCAGCTATTTCTTCAGTGAACAGGTGCAGAATTAAAAATTGACAAAATTTGATTATATTTTTGTTCCGGGGCCAATTACTGGGAGTGCCACTTTGGAAAAAGAAATTATCGCATACATAAATACTGCTTGGTTCAATAGCACAAAAAAGAGTTATAAAATTTTTAGGAATGATGGGTACTGTACTGCGGCACAAAAACCAAACACCAGGTCGCACCGCCATATACTAGGGGGATTGGAGGTTATCCCCCAGCTAGAAAGGCTACCCCAGCTTAAAATTCGCTTGAAAAGCCTTTGAAAACCGAATTTGGCGTTTCCGCTGCTGAATTCAAGAGAAATCGTTGTTTTTGGAAGCCATTTTTATCGTTTTGACTTGTTTTCATCTCTAAAACGCAGCTTAAAATTGCGATTTTTAGCCACCTTACTGAAATAACGTGCTAAAAACCCATTTCCGGCATTTTGGAACTTTTGAGCTTTTGTAACCCCATCAACCGCCACCTGACGGAAGGAAACCGCCTCCGCCGACCTGTTACATGCATGCGCACCGCACTCATAGTTACGACTTGAACCCGTCCGGGAGACGTAGCACCGATGAGGAATAAAATGCAATTTTTTTGATCAACAATCTAGCTAGGTTCACTTCGCGTCCCAAACTACAGACCCCACCGCCACCACTAATTCTATTGGAGACAGTGCAGAAAAGCTGAGACAGACTAACCAGGCAAGTCGTTGTCTCCTCTGTCTCCCATATTTCTCAGCAACTCGGCCACCGGTTGGTTGGAGTCGGTGGAGAAGCTCTGGAACAAGCCGGACAACATGCGCGCCATGTCCACTCCCTCTCCGCTTGCGTCTTCTTGTGCAGTCTGTTAACAAGTAGCGCGTCAAAGATAAACAGACAGACAAGCAGCTAAAACAATCACAGCTCTAGCTTCGCCGACATTTTGCTGCTGCTGCTGTTCCGGAGGCGCCGGTGAGGGTCGAGCCTCTAGAGTGACCGTGCCTGTGACGGTCGGCACCGGCTGACCGATGGTCTGCATGACCGGCTGGAAGGCGTAGACTGAAAAAAGACAGTTGATTCTGTCTGCTGTAGGTAGTCTATGTATAACTCTGCTGCATTCCGTTGTCGTCGGTCGGGTTCTCGTCTGCGGTCATGTTAGAGACCACCGAACGCAGCATCTGCTCCAGCGTGGCCACGAATTCGTCGTCGCTTCTGAACGTCGACCCAGCCACTGACTCGATGCCGTTGCCGTTGCCGTTGCTCGTACTCTCTGGCTCGCTCGGAGTCTGCAACTTTTGATTTGAATAATTTTACAAAGCTTGTTAAACAGGCGGACCTAACAGAATTTTTACAATTTGTTGATTAGGCTTCAGTCCGCAAGGGCTATTACACGCCTGCCGACCCTGTCCACTAGTGGTGTATTCGGTGTACTTGGGGAGGCGAATAAACTTAGTTACTTACTCTGCTTTTACAGTCAAACACATACATGCATGTACTAAGGGGTTAGACCCTAGCTAGAAAGGCCAAGCTAAAATTTTACTTTTAGCTTATGATGCACAGTTGGTCGGGTCAAAGATTAAAAAGAAACTTTTTGAATGCTCAAACCCAAGAAAACAAGAATAATTGATTGATAGATTGGCCCAGGCTCTGACCACTAAACCTCAGGCATTTTAGGAAGAATTTTGTGCATACATGTATTAGGGCACCCAACTTAGGCCCCGCGGATGGGGACCCCCGAGACGATTTTTCCGCCCCCCCCCTCCGATTTTTCTGGCAAGTAATTTTGTTGAGCAAATTTTTGCAACTTCTGACAGAAAAATTGCCAAAATCGCCTGTAAAAAAACACTTTTTAGCTGTATTTGACGATGTTTGCCGAAAAATTGCGATTTTGAGCGTTTTTTAGTGCCCAACCCCCTCCCAAAATTGGGGCCCAGACCACCCCGGCCGGCGCCAGACCCCAGACGCCTTTGTTATGATAAAAGTATGACTAGATTAAGCGTATATGAACTCAGAATAGCTTAATTTAACCTATTTTAGCGAAAAATAAGTAAACAATTAGACTTTTGGGCTTACCACTACTTCAACCCCCTCAGCCGCCGCTACCCCCTCGGGATTTGAAAATTTACAACCCCCTCAGAGCCAAAATACTAGTCCATGTCTGCCCCCACCCCTGCGACGTTTTTAAACCAACTACTCTCTCTCTTAACCTCTTAGTTTATGGAGTGCCCCTTACCCCAAACGGTAGGTCCCTATTGGTATTTTCTCACACGCAGGCAGGCAGCAACACTTTATTGTTAAATAAAATTGCAATTCGAGGCGTTTTGTAGATAAAAACTAAACAGTCACCTTCTTACCTAACAGAACTCTCCGGCTCGGACCTGTTAAATTTATGACAGGAGCCTTAATACGGCATACCTCTTGCTCTCCTGTCTCCGGCACCTGCTCGGTGGCTTGTTGTTGTTGTTGTCGTTGCAGTCGATTGCGTCGCATTCTTCTGGCGGTGTGTCGCGGGTCAAAGTGACGACTGGCACAGGGCAGGTACGGGTCCAGCGTGTACAACGGCAGCTCGATCGGGGGGCGCGGACCCATGAATATGGCAGTGGAGGCCATCGAATCGTTCAACCGATCCATCGTGTTCTGATCTCAAATCAGCAGCAGCTATTCAATATATTCGTGCCGACAGACGCAGAGTACCGGCCAAAAAATGTCCGCCCCTTTTTCCGAACTTTACTCAAACGATTGGTTCGATTGGTTCTCGATCATTTCTTTATCGAGATGGCTGAATTTTTAGGATTAGTTAACAAGATAAACTACTGCGCAGATAACATGCAAGTTTAGTGCCAAAATTCTGACTGGCTCTTGTTTTATGAGCCGAAAACTAAGAATCAATCAGGGTTGTCCACAGCAATTCCAATCTTTTCGTTAATTCAAGGAGTACGTGTCTGAAGCTTTCCGGAATGATTGGTATTGTCATTGGGCATAACATACTGACTGGGCACTCCTCTAGCTCAAAGGGCACTAAAATTGGAGAATTTCAAACAAGTGATCGAACATCCCATAGTTAGGAAATCCGCACTTTCTACAATCAAAGTACTAAACAGATTGTAGCACAAAGTTAGAAAAATGAATGAACCTCATATTTAAACCCTGTTCCACATTGTAGGAACCATCCCCACTGTGTTTTTGGAAAATCAAAAATGTTCAGAATCATCGGTTTTACGAAGCAAAGCCACATTTTGTCATGTTTTTGAAAATCTCCAATTTTAGCGCCCTTTGAGCTATAGGGCTGCCCAGTCAGTGTTATGCCCAATGGCAATACCAATCACTCCTGCAAGTGTCAGACCAGTTGAGAAGTGGTCTATCCAATTTTTTACCTCAGAATGAATGTCAACCACCCCAGTGATGAAAGTCTCAAAAGTTATCAGACCAATACTCCTTGAATTAACGAAAAAATTATAATTTCCACGGTCCACCCTGATTCTTAACTTTCGGCTCACCAAAAAAGAGCCAGTCAGAATTTTGGCACCAAACCAGCCCAGTTATCTTGTTAACTAATCCTGAAAATTTCAGCCAAACCGATAAAGAAATAACTAAGAACCAATCGTTTGAGTAAAGTTCGAACAAGGAGGTGGACAATTTCTTGCCCTTTACTTTAATTAAAGCAAGCACTGTAAGCTTGAGCAAAAACTCTCAGAACAGCTAAAAACATTCTTGCAGAATTTATGTTTTCTCAATAATTTATAATAACAAATTTGAGTTAGAAAAAGAGACGTACCTTCGTCGGAAAGCACCGGCACCGCCTGACCGGCAAACTGAGCCACTCTGGGTTGTCCGAGAGGAATGGCGCTTCGACCGACGAACATTCGCGAGCCGCGTCCTCTGCCTCTGCCTCTGCGTCCACGCAACGGCATAGCCGGCATACCTCGCACGCCTCCGCCGGCCACTGCTTGAGCGGTCGGGAAGCCTATGTTGGGCAGCACTGACGAGACTGACTGAGACTGAGCCACACCGCCGCTGCCTGTGGCCGTTGACATCGACACGGAACCACCGGCCTGCGTCTGAGCGGTGTTGACTGCCGGAGCTAAATGGAATCGCACCAACTAAGAGTCAGATAGTCTCGTACTCAACGCCATACAAATAAGATGGCAGGTAACATAAGCATACATGTACATTTCACGCACTTAACGCCGTTTATGGTACTGGTACTTACGAAAGTGACACCATATAAATGGTACCGTCACCGTATGGTAACCCCTTTTTTGAGGACTGTGGTGGTACCATATAAGGTACCGGTACCATATGGTACCCCTATCTTCGAATTGGTAACTGTACCGGTACCATATGGTACCACTGTATTCAAAATTCGTACCACATATGGTAGTACAAAAATTGTCAAAATCGCCTGTTAAACAGCACTTTTTAGCTGCATTTCAGCCCGAATTAGCGATTTTTGACGATTTTTAGCGGAAAAATTGCGATTTTGAGCGTTTTTTAGTGGACAACCCAGCTCCCAAAATTTGGGTTCAGAGCCCGCAACCCCCACAGGTCATTCGGCGGATGACCTGTTACATGTATGCTCGAACCCACTTTGGAAATGCGCTTTTTTGTTAATTAATAGTAAGGTAGGCAAAAGCAAGCATGACTGATTGATCGATGATCTTAATTTATTTGAGAACCCGTCGCGATCAGGTTTCACGTCGTTATCTTGAGTACTAGACGCTACATAAAACAATGACATCCCTTCATCCCAACTTCATGACTTGTGACACTAGGCTGGTGGGGGCTTGCTCAGACCAGCTGAGGGGCAGTGGCTTTCCGGTTAGAAGACCCCAAAAACAACACTTCTGATCAGTGGACTGGCCTGAACGTTTTTTTGAGACTTGCTCACCCACCTCCATTTTCGATTTTTGAGCGTTTTTTAGTACCCAACCCCCTCCCAAAATTTGGGCTCAGACCCCCGGCCAGTACCAGACCACCAACCCCTCTCCCCCTTCGGCGGATGACCTGTTATGTATGATTTTTCGTATGTGATATAGTTATGCGGCAATTTTGGAACCGCATAATTTTGCTCATTCTCAACTGAAAGATTGCCAACAAGGGCAAAATTTTGCTTGGAAATACCATTTTCGACCACATTTGATTAGTTTACAGACGAATGAAAACCTTTTGAGTTGAAAATTTAAATGAAAAATCTGAGGTGACGATATTTCTAACTGGATTATCTTTCGTTATTATTGTTTCTATTATCGATATTTAAGGCTCTTGCTGACGTAAAAGTAGTTTAAACCTGCTAAATTTGGACCTGAATAATAGTCGTTGGCAAAAGAAAGCTTGAAAAACGCTAGTTTTCGCACCAGAAACCTAATATTTATCAGCATGCAGTAATATGCGGTTCCTGGAATACCACATATGTACCATAATGTATGCGGTTGCATCCCTGGTACTAGTACTTAAATATAATAGTGGGATTATACGGTCAAACCACTCAAATGGAACATCATCAGTCCATTTAGCGAGTAGTTTCCATTAAGGTTTTGCCCCGTACAAAAGTAAAGAAATAACGAGCACATCTACTGTATCTGTTCCATTTAGGACAATACCAGTTGCACTTTCCCCTAGAAGAATGGTGCAAGAAAGCTCACCAGCTCCCATTCCAGCGGTGGCAGCTACAACGCCCTGCATCAGCTGCTGAAAAAGGTTGCCGGCCTGTCCGAAATTGGGCGTTTGAGACGAGCTGCTGAAGACCACATTGCCAGCGGCGGAAGCGTCGGCAGAACTGACGGAAGCAGGTGCAGCCGACGAAGTGGGGGCATCAGAAGCAGCGCCGACCACGCGAACCGCCCCGTCCGGCTGGATGTCCAGATGCAGACTGGTTGTGTTCTGTGCCACCGGTATGCCGGGCGGCAGAGCGAACGGCGGCGGGCGAATCGCGCCCAACCCCATCGGTGGTGCTGCTGCCGGGTTGAAGCTCGGCGCAGTGGTGACTGCTGGAAATAAACGTCAATTACGTTTTGCTTGTTTCCTATGAAAGTTTAGAGCGCGAACAATACCAGAAAAAATGGTGGGTAAAAATACTGTATTAGTAAACACGTCGTAAGATTAGGTTAAAATTGCAAACTTTTGGATTTTTTGTTCTAGAATAGAAGAATTACTGATGATCTGCTCAGAAAAGCCGCCATTATAAGAAACTCTGTTAACTTTTAGTTGGTTGACGCAAAAAAAGGACGGCCTAAAGCTAATCATGGCTTTAGATCAAATGGCCCTCCTGGGTTTTTGTCCGAAAAACATCCTAATACTAGTTCGCACTCTAAAAACATGCAATTACAAGTTGTAATACGGTCTGGCACTTAACGCCGTTTATGGTACCGGTACCAGGCTAGTGGCACCATACATGGTACCCCACGTTCGGGGACTGTGGTGGTACCACATAATATAATATGGTACCGCTACTCATGGCCATGGGTGCCGATACCATTTATATGGTACGAAATCTGAACGAAGTGGTACCATGGTACCGGTAAAAAACTGAGGTAACCGAAAATGTAACAAATATTTATTTAAAAGGCGATTTTCTCGATTTCGACTTTTGGTATGGTGCCGGTACTATGGTACCACCACAGTGGTCGAACGTGGGGTACCATATATGGTGCCACTAGCCTAGGTACCGGTACCATAATGGTGCCGGTACGATAAACGGCGTCAAGTGCCTGACTGCGTAATAAAAGGCAGCTAACTTTGAGGTGCAGTGACAGTTCTGGAGACGGACGTAGTTGTGACATTGGGAGTGGTGCTGCGGGAAGCTTGCGAACTTTCGAAGCCTATCGAGATCTCTGCCTAAACAGGGCATCAACAACAGTTAGCCATTTCCCTTCACAGCACGGCTGGCCATTTCAAAGCTACTCTAGTTAGTCGATTTGGAAGAGTGAACACAAATCACCAACAAATAATTTTATATTGTGTTTGCCTTTTTCATCTCATTCATTGTTCAGTGCCTCTATTCTATACCAATCTATTTTCGTAGAGTAGGAGAACAAAAGGGCTACACTGTTCTGTGAAAATACGTAACAATCTAGATTTGCTAAAGGTAAGTTAGAAAAGAAAAGAACACTTTCTACGTACTTCGGCCGGCTCGCCAGGAGCGACAGATTCGTATTGCGGGTAGAGACTCCTGGGCGGACTTTCGCAGAAGTGAATATTGATATCGCTGAGTGCGTGGTAGACGTGACTCAAGTTGTGCAGCACCACCTGAATGCCGTTAAAAAAGCGCGCCATCTCGTGGCCTTCCGAGCGCTAAACAAACAGCGAGAAATTGGCTTCGTTTACTCTACTAAGCAATTCAAGCCTCCGTATTACTCGGTTCGTGTAATCCCGTTCGTTTTCTAGCAGGCGCTGGTAACGCGCCAGATGAGGTTGCACTCGCAGTTGCAGACGCGTCACCTCCGCCAACAACTCGACCAGTTCGGAGACATTGCTCTGACTGAAACCAACCTCTTTTTTAGTTCTGCAAAATATCTACATTTTAATCCACATTAACACTTAAGGCCAAAACAAATTGAAGCGTTCAGACGAAGAAATGCCTCAGTCCATAAATAGATGAAACGAGAAAAACGCGTTCAAAGTTTTCGGCCAGCCTGAAATAAATTGTGCAAACTGCTATGGCCTAAAGTGTATTATGCCAAAAGAGGCCCATACCAGTGCTACTCTGCACCTGAGTTTGGGCCACCACATCTTTCCTGATTTGCATATTTTTTAAAATTTGTGATAGTGGACTTAGGCTGTTTTAAGGTCTAAACCATAAAACAGCCTAAGTCCATATTCACAAATTTAAAAAAGATCAGTAAGAGTAAGAGAGCAGTATAACTACTAGGCTTGATTGCCTTCCAGAACTCCTGGTAGTGGACTAGCAGTCTTGCCATCAATTTGCAGCTTAAAAATTGAGCTACAATTATCTGAAATGTTAAATTATCGTTGATAGATTCCATAATAAGGAGCCAAAAGGTGGCGCAAGGCAGGTCCATTTTAGTCTTCAAAAGCGGCATTCGATCAAAGTTTCTTGAACTAGTCTATCAGTACTCTAAGGATTTTTAAGTCTAAATAATGATTATTGAATGAGAAATTTGATTTCAAAATTTTATCAACCTTAGTAAATGATGGAACATTTGTGATTTTCAGCCGTTAGCTAATTTGCTCCAGAACCTGTAGGCGTACGCTGGCGTTCTTGCCACTATTTTGTAGCTGAAGGATAGAGCAACAATAATCTTAAATATAGCGCATAGATTTTAGGGGTTACAGATAAGCTATTGGGGTCGAAAGGGGGTCAAAAAATTTTTTTCTTCAAAAACACAATTCGACCGATGCTTCTTAAAGTAATCAAAAAGTACTCTTAAACCCCCGAGTTTTAAGTCTAAATTCTGATTACTAAGCCAGAACATCAAATTCGAAATTTTGATCCAATAGTTAAGCAGCCCGATTACTGTATCTTCGAATTGAAGCATCAAATCTGGGATTCCTTTTCACGGGGTTGAGAACTCGGCTATACTACGTAATAATGTATCAACTTTCAGCTGTCCGGGTCGTTTTTTTTAATTTTGAGTGTGAATATTGAGGCTCTTGACTTGGACTTAGGCTTTTCTTCAACTGAATTTCGAGCACTGCTAAAAAAATCCGTTGGTGTAACTTATGACATAGAATGTTTTCAGATGAAATAATTTGTATTGAACATGTCCATAGTTAGGGGATTGTGCTGCCGAGTAGAACTCAATTTTTTCAAAAAGTGGACTGAGGCATTTCTTCGTCTGAACGCTTCAATTTCTTTCAAAAAATCGGGTAGTCAATCAGTTGAACAGTCATTAGCTTTAGCTGTATCGCTGTATAGGTTGGCCCCCCTCAGGCTGTGACCTACCCCCTCAGCCGGCCGCTACCACCCTCAGGAATTTTTCGGAAGAATTTTGTATAGCAAATTATGATAAAAAATATGCCTGGATTAGGTGTAAATGAGTTCAGAATAGCTTATTTTGGCATATTTTAATGAAAACTAATAAAAAAACCCTTGATTTTAGTCAAAAAGTTGCGATTTCTTCGATTTTCGAGCGGTTTTTTGTGCCCGACCCCCTCCCAAAATTTTGGCTCAGACCCCCTGGCCGGCGCCAGACCCCCCAACCACCCTGCCCTTCGGCGGATGACCTGTTACATGTATGTCCAACCCCCTTGGTCCCCATCGGCGGAACTCTATTTAGGGACTCACGAACCCTAATTAGGGCTTCTGAGACTCAAATTAGGGTTGCAGAACCCTATTTATGGTTTCAGAAACCCAAATTATTGTTCCGAAACCCTATCTAGGGCTTCAGAAACCCAAATTATTGTTCCGGAACCCTATCTAGGGCTTCAGAAACCCAAATTATTGTTCCGGAACCCTATCTAGGGCTTCAGAAACCCAAATTATTGTTCCGGAACCCTATCTAGGGCTTCAGAAACCCAAATTATTGTTCCGGAACCCTATCTATCTAGGGCTTCAGAAACCCAAATTAGCCGGCACAGTTGGTGTAGTGGTTTAGGCGCATGGCCACTGCGCGCGACGTCGTGCGTTCATCCTGTCGGCGCGGCAAGTTTCTTGCCGCAAAGAGTTGGTCGTCGGCACAAAGCTCCACCCAGACCACCGAAAGCTGGTTACAGCCAGTAGGTAAATAGGAACCGACTGGATCTGCCTAAGCACCGAAAGCCGCTCCCAAAAGCATGCTTGTGTTGGAGGAAAAGAAGGTCAATGACGTCTGGAGCTGTCTGAGAGACCAGCAATAAGGCCTATACCGGTTTAGTTCGGTTCGTCGGGCGGCCGTTGGGAGCTGACAGCACCATGACGTCACCACGCCAGGCACTCTCTTACTGACTGGCACCCAACAGCATGGCTAGGAGTGGCTTGGCAGTGAAAGAAGGGCACAGCGTCCGAGATGACGAAATGGACAGCGCAAGTCCGATCGGCCCCCCGCCACATCGGATCGGGTAGTATGTGCGGCACAGCAGAGCAAAGAACAGTGAACACCTACACAACAGTCCTTTCGTCATTCTGGGCAGGCGGCGGTTCCAGCGAAGGCATAGATTCCTGACTGGGCTCTCTGTCAGACTCGGCTAAGGTGTTGACGGGCAGTTCGTGCGAGCGATCGGCACAGTCGCCCACCAGAGCAGGCATCTCCAGCTCTATCCTGTCGGTCTGCGTGCGCTCTCCTGTGGGCGTAGTGGTAGCAGACTCCGTCTCCTCCGTCTCGTCCGCGTCCGCAGCTGACATCGCCGACTCTAACGCCGGAATTGCGTCGCGCTAGAAATTAACGCAACGCTCACACACACACACACAGACTTTGAAAACCCGTCGCGCTCAGGTTCCAGTGCATTCGTTCTAGGCAGATTTTTAACATTCCAAGATGCTTCACGTTTATTCAACATTTAGAATCGTTTTTTTTTCAAAAAGCTACCATTTTTGTAAAGCCGTTCAGCGCTTTTTCGATTAGTTACGCTTAAAGAGGCCCAATCCGTGAAGGAACCAAAAGGTGCGTCTGTTGGCCTGATATCAAATCGCTGACGGCCAGGGCGAGAAATACAAAAAAAACTATCCCGAATTTTATCTTGCTGTAACTTTTTTGTTCGTTTATCAAATTAGCTGAAATTCTAACACAACATGCACACAACCTAAGACTTTTTACTCTGAAAATTCCAGCCAGGTCCGTCACTTCAACCACTACTTACGCACTTCTACCTGTCCGTCGTAACTTTCTACATAGTACAGACTGGGTGCTGTTGTTGTTGTATGTTGTATCTACTGCCAACAGCGCAGCCACTTTTGGGCCTCCATGGGACTGAGCCACAGGGACTCAACAGCTAGGGTGGTGGGTTTTCGAGGGCAGTTGAAGAGGTGGCTAGTCGTGTGGATTGCCCCACATCAAGTGGGACAAGTCTCGGGCACCGTTGCATCAAGACGGTGCCGGTATGCGTTCAGCAGCCACGAATGACCAGCAAGCAGCTGGGCCAACACAATCCGGTCAGACCGCACCAGGGGAGATTCCTCTTCGCTGACTGGAGGTGGAGGAGCATTCAAACCCCATTTCTAGCAATCGCCTCTCTGGCTGTAGTAGTGTGGACTTGTTTTAAATGGCGCTTGATATCTTCAATGCTGAGTGGAGCACTGAACTGGCCAGGGAAGTAGGTTCGCAGGGTATGCCGCTTAGCTCGTTGATGGGACTCCTGGAAGATGGCAAAATTGGGGTGTGAAGGGTGGCGAGAGTGGATGTAGGCTTGCTGGCAGAGCATCTTACCCCGGGCAAGAGTGGGAAAGACACGGGTCTCAGCACTCAGATGACTACTACCAGACATCTTGAGGCACCCGGTAACCATGCGTAGCGTGGCATCCTGAACACGTTGTAATCTGGCAATGTTGGAGTTTGAGATACAAGTGAACCAGGCTGGTGTGGTGCTGCACAGAAGCAGGCGGATTGTAGCCAGGACTTGAAGAGCATAAGCAGCGTTTCCTTTGAACTACCCCAGAATGAGCCACTGAACGCCTTGAGCAGATTGGTTTTGACCAGAGCCCTGTTTCTGATGGCGTTGACGGGGTGAGAGAAAGTGGCCATGGTGTCAAAAGTGACACCAAGTACCGTCACAGAGTTGGAGTAAGAAATTGGGGACCTGCCCTGCAGGCCATTGCCAGTCATCCAATGAGCTAGTTCACAAAGGTAGGGCTGCATCTCAGTGGCTGCCTTCAATGGCGTATCTGGGTGCTATTTATCTATGCCGGGTCGCTAGCCAAACTATTCTCCCTCCGGGATGGGGGAGGGGATATTGGCCAGCAACGGGGAGGGGTAAACCACCTTAACCCCCGGCCCATGTATGCTAGTTTCTTACTTCAACCACTATTTACGCACTTCCCCAAGTTCACTTTGATTCGTGCAAGCGCATAACTAGTGGTTGAAGTGACAAATGTAGAGATGCATTATAATTGTTGCTGTTGTTGTTCAGAGTTCTGTTCTACTATTGTTTGTATTGTGTGTGGCGTGTTTTTAATACCTCTCCTCGTTGTTGTTTTCTCTAACTCCCTAAAATAAACACTCAACTGGTTCGCTCAAAGTCGGTTGCTGTTACCGCATCAACAACAAACTTGGCTAGATTTCTGAGAGTAGAAAATCCGAGGTTGTCTGCATGTTGTGTTAAAATTTAAGCGAAATTGATTGACGAACACAAAAGTTACACCAAGAGAAACCCCCGCTAAATATACGGGGCAGCCTGCACTAGTAGCAGCTCCACTACCAACAAACTGGCGCGCAACAAACAATATTTAACTTAAAAAATGCGAAGTTTAGCGTTTTTCGGCGCTGTTACTCAAGACGTTAGGTGTTTTCAGAAGACTTCTTTGCCATTTTATGCTTGTTTCTAGCTATTTTACTGCTCGTGCATTGGTCAAGCGTTTCGCAGCTTCCTAAAATTTTGCACCCCCACCTGAAAGGCAAAACCCTTACAGCCCTACGATTAAAGAGACATGCGTCTTATACAAATCAGCGATTACCTCCAGATGAAATAGGACGTGGTTTATGTGTCTCAACACCACTCTACAATGTTCCAGCCGCGCTCTGGCAGGACTGTCGACGCTGTGACGCGGCTGAGAGCGCAGACGAAGACGCAACACCATTCCACTGGGCGTGTCGGTGGTCTGAAACTCGGCAGTGCGGCCGATTTCTCCCAGTCTCCCCAACGCTCGGCGCACCAAACTCTGCAAAAGCGGCGGACAAATAAGCTGGAAGACAGAAAAACACGATCGTTTACCTTACCCCCACTTGCCATGTCCCCAGTTCCGACTGTCATATAAAAATAAGTTTTTGCTCTTAAAATGGTATGGTATAGGAATTATTTCCAGTCACACTGAAGGATCATTCACATTTTGCCCGATAGGTGAAGGGGAAAGCTCAAATCTACGCTCACTGCGCGGGTCGATACAACTCCATCAGTCGTCCATACTCCCTCCTTGAGCCGAAAATGTTGCGCTTTTTTAAAGCATAATAGGCACAACGTTTTGGGGAGCCCCACCCCGTAACGAGCTCAGCAGGTCTCCCCCCAGACAGGTCAGGTAGTCAGAGAGGTAAGCGTATTTGAAAATGATCCTGGAAGTGAGAGCGTTTCGCGTCTGATCAAAAAAAAGTTCGGGATCGCTAAATCAACTTAGGCATGCTTACTACGTATGATGGATGTGCAAAAGATAGAGACAGTCAGAAGACGGTTTTCATAACGACCTGCTGAGAAGTTGTGAAGGGACCTAGTTCGATTACTGTCTGACCCAGCTTTTTGAACATTTGCTAATTCCGTCTTTAAACGCATTAAACGCACTCTGACAATAATTATTGTAGTTTTAATTAATGGTCTGATGGCATTCTGGTCACTATGTGGCAAAAACTCGCAAAAGCCGATTGGCAAAAAACGTGTGAACTACGCACCTAATTATGTGTTGATAAAAGGTTATTTAGACGAACAACTGAAGCTACCTCTAAATATGGTGAAAAACCTCTTTTTTATTGAATGTCGGAAATGGGGAAGTAGTGGGAACTGGGGTCGCGCCCCTTAGAATTTGGGCTCAGACCCACCCAACCCACTTCGGCGGACGACCTGTTACATGTATGCAGTACAGTAATGTATCGTTAATATTCGCATTCCGGACAAGATTAAGCTAGGTCCCAATTTCTCACCTAAGTTATGTGATTCGTTAATCCGCACAAAATTGCCCGATCCCAACTTGTCCGGATTAACAAGAAATGACAAGTAGGCATACATGTAACAGGTCGTCCGTCGAAGGGAGAGGGGGAGGGGGTCTGGCGCCGGTCAGACCCCCTGAGCCCAAATTCTGGAGGGGGTCGGGCACAAAAAACGCTCAAAAATCGCTATTTGGGCTCAAATGCAGCTAAACAGTGTTGTTTTACAGACGATTTTGGCAATTTTTGAGTCTGAAATTGTAAAAAATCACAAAAATTTGCTCCAAAACGTACTTGTCATAAAAATCGGAGGGGGTCCCATCCGGGGGTCTGGCCTAAGTCGGGTTGGGGGGCAGCCCTGTTACATGTGTGGTAGTAGGTAGGTACTTCAATTTCGGTCCGACTGAGATTGTTGTGCAGAACTACGGGAAAGTTGCCC